>JAXIVJ010007677.1:0-52500 GCA_036785665.1 Chirona hameri
ATGTGATGGTGTGATGTGATGGTGTGATGCGATGGTGTGATGTGATGGTGTGATGTGATGAGTGATGGTGGTGATGAGTGATGGTGTTGAGTCGCATAATATCGAATACATTCATATTGCAAGGTTCAGGGTGCTCCACCGCATTGCTTTTCATATGGCAACAGCCATAGCCATGGATTACAATCTAAAGCTATGGTAGAGTAAACACGTTGATTCCATTAACTATATAATGCAATTGAATATCAATCCCACCAAATACGAACACTATGTTTCTTTAGGTACTTACTACGAGACAAAATATCACAACAAGGACAAACAAACCTTTACATATTGTGCGTAGTAAGAAATTACGACATTTGCACTTTTAACTCATCACAGCCCTCAATTGCAACAATCTACATAAATTATGTATTTAATTTATCCAACTGATTTACATGGGACGTTTGCAGTTCAGAGTGTGATGCCAAGCCCATCTTGGTGCGCGTACCCTGAACCGACCGCCAGTTCCAGTTCCAGATGCCATGCCAGTTCCAGACAAATTTGCCTCCAGCATGTTAGCAAGGCAGAATAGCGGATAAATGTTGCGACACGGCTGTCCCGCGCTATGCTATCCCTTTTTCTGTCAGCCGCTGCATGGTCGTGGTACCGTGGTATTCCCAGCTTCTTGCCGTCATCAGTGATGCATGTACCTTCTCTATTCAATCATGTACCTTCTCTATTCAATCATGTACCTTCTCTATTCAATCATGTACCTTCTCTATTCAATCATGTACCTTCTCTATTCAATCATGTACCTTCTCTATTCAATCATGTACCTTCTCTATTCAATCATGTACCTTCTCTATTCAATCCTGGCCGCTATCCAGTGTGGCTGCAGCCGTTCTCTAATTAAGCTTGATATTAGGTACGTGGTTGTGCTTATTAGTTATTTATCCATCATCCACCCCGTATTCTTAATTAAAGGGTATGTTTCACTTTTCTGAAGTTGTCAAAATTACGCTGGTTGTAGTCGAAAATATGAAGGAAGTGCTGCTGAAAACGATGGTGATATTTTTATCTCGAAAGGTCACTTAACTTTATACAAAATAAGTTTGTGTTATGATGATGTCATTATTGAGCTAATAGAGAGGCATATAAAAACTTTACGCTGCCAAATATATGGCACCATCGTTTCAGACAATTCTGGTGACTTAAATATAAACATTGTAGAACTGTGTCTTCTCCCGCACAGAACACAATGACGAGTGCAAGGCATTGCGATAGCTCAATATTTATTCCAAAAACAATCAATCCATAACTGAGACTTCAAACAACGCGAAAAACTTCAACTTGGACCGCAACCTATCGCGTTGGCCGTTGTTTACATCGTACTCGCCAAGGTTCGAGAAATACAGGTCTGACTTTCAGGACCAACAATCTTGAAGTGGCTATCAGCCAATCAGCGGTGGTACTACCATAGACCCCATTTGGCAAATTCGAAATTCAGTTGCTTAAAAAACGGATAAGTTTTTGGGAAATGACCTTAATATTTTAGACATTTCAATAACGGCCAAAGATAATGGCTATCTCAGTTCAAAACCATTACAAAGGTGAAACATTCCCTTTAACTGAATTCATTTGATTAAGCTAAATAAAGCTGTCGATTTGCAAAGAAAAGGAGCAATACAGAAATATTACAAGCCGTCCTCAGTGGCGGATCCAGGATTCGGTCAAGGAGGGGGCCACGTAGCAAAGTGGGCCCACAGGCCTTGATGGGTTCCCCTCAGGCCTTGGTGGGGCCCCTTCATGCCTTGGTGGGCTCCCTCAAGTGGGCCTTTTAAACTGGTGGGTGGGCCTTTTAAACTTTGCAGACAAATGTAGGCCAGATGCCCAGAATAGACCCTTGTAGTTTAATATATGCCTTTCACATGCCAATATGGGCCTCTACAAAAAAAAAACAGAATTGGCCCTCTTCAAGCCAGAATGGGCCCTCTGGAGGTCAGAGTGGGCAAATTTACTTGCGAGTTGTTTGAAAACGGAGTGCAATTCGTTTCGAGTCACTTCGATTGGCTATGGGGGGCCCCTCAGACTATTGGGTCCCTTCGAGGCTCAAGGGGGGGGGGGCGGGGCATGGCCCCATGCCCCGCTCTGGATCAGCCACTGGCCGTCCTTACGGTTTAAATGACGCTGTGTGAATGTAATTGCAATGCAGGGCCTCCCGTAAGTAAGGAACTGGGTGGGAAAATGCCCACCCAGTGCTCCAAAATGCCCACCCAGTGGCGAGAATTTGCACACCCAGTTGTAAACTATGAAATTACGGGCATCCGTAATCTCCCGTCCCTTCTCGGTGACCAAAAAGCAACAACATAACCATTCTGGCATCGGTAGTCAATTTGTCTTGTTTGGAAGCATTTGGATGCGCTTGGAAAGACAACAATCACGCTCTGTTTACAAACAAATTAATTTTAGCGCTTGGTGTTGGCGGCGTTGGCCATGAGGCCTGACTGGCATGACATTGGCACTGGTTTTGCCTCCACGTGCTTTCACCCGTTTCACCTTCCATACCGTCCAGGTCTACAGTGTAAATTGGGCCGCCGGCCTTCCGTAAAATCAATGTTTGCTTACCACCACAGTTCCAGTTTGACCATGCCACCTAAAAAGGACAGGGTACATTGCAATTTGTTTCCTCTCAAGAAACGAACATGGTACAATGTAAGTGCAATGCACTTCTTCAGTTTCAGCACGCTGAGCACGGAATTATTGCTGCGGCAATTCTGGCGACAGGAGTGTAATTTTCCAAAAAATGATTGTGAGTGCTCGGCTTAACACGCGCCCTGGAGGGCCTCTGATAATTGCACGCCCTGGAGGGCCTCTGATAATTGCACGCCCTGGAGGGGAGGGGGCGGACCCCCCCCCCCCCCCCACCTCCCTATGATCTCGAAAACCACGCAGCGTAGCGACAAGAGAAAAACGGTTTTAGATAGCTTGATAAAGCTACATCGAAAGTATATCGGTATTTTTTAGGTCAGGTCAATTGAGGTCACCAGAGGTCATCAAAGGTAAGATTTTACAGATTTAGTACTTCGCTTCGAACACCCCCAAATATCTCGGGAACTATGATAGCTAGGATCAAACGGTAAAACAAATTATCGGAAGCTCTTGAAAAATGCAATCGCCATTTGTGTCCTAAGATTTGAGCTCAAGTCAATAGTTTAGGCTCCAGAGGTCATCAAATGTCAAAAAGGTTATTTTTTTAAAAGCAAAACTGTTTTTCGCAAATAACTTTTTACCTAATAAAGATACAGCAATAAGTTTGATGCCATCGTGTTTGTCTCGTCAAGGCACTTCGCACCATATTCATGTTGACCAGGTTAGGTCAACTGATAAATTTGACCTCAGGTTAAGGTCAAGTGGTGACCTAAGTAGCACATTTGCATATTGGGAGACGTGTCTCGACGAAACAAACACATTGGTACCGTTTTCACTTCTCTATCTGCATTATGTCGATAGTTATTGACAAAACAGTGTTGGCGGTCACGAAATTGACCCGACCTTAGGTCACCGATATTATAAATCCGAGACAAAGGAATTGTAGGTATCTATGACCTTATGAAATCCTGCAAGTTTGAAACCAATCAGTCTAAAACTGTGGCTGCGGTACTACTGCAAATATTTTGGAGGTGGGGTCATCACGTGACCTAGTCCGGTGACCTGACCTGAGATGACCCGAGGTCAGAATTTTAAAATAATGTGGGTAGTTCATTTCCGAACAGGTATGTAAAAAATGGCGGCTCTGTTTTGGCGCCGCCATTTTTATGCGCTACGCGCGCAAAAAAAAAACGCGCGGCGCCGTTTTTGCGCTATCTTCGAAAAACCGGAGGGGTGTGCGGATTTTGCCCCCACCCCCCTCCATTCAGGGCGCGTGTTAACCACCTTTTGGCTAGAGGGAGGGGGCAGAATCTGCCCCCCAACCGGATTTTCTCAATAACTTGACAACTATTATAGATATCGACGTGTAACTTTCAGTACCTTATGCTGCATCAATTATACGTCTTCTCACTAAATTGCAATTTAATTTATTTAGTACTTTGGGGGATAATGACGTTTTAATGACGTCATGTCATGCCATTTTTGTGTGGGGAAAACGATAAATGTTTGCAAAATCGTATAAAATCGAGCTTTGATGCAAATTGCAAATACAAAATGTAAAAAAGGAAATTAAATTCTCTTAAAAATGTTAATCTCGGATTTTCTCGAAATTGTGGATTTTTGACCGCCACCCCCCCAAAAAGTGGAACATTTCCAAAAATTCAAAAGTTTTGAAGATATTAAAAAAAACGGAATACCTATTGGAGAACCTAGTATAAACGATACCCAAACAAAAATTCAAAGCAATATCATTATTATTGATTGACGTATGGCTTCCAAGTATAAGTAACTCATGACGTCATTTTTTAAAGTCGCGTTTTTGGCTTTTAGTGACCAGATACCGAGAAATAAATGCCACCGCTGTATTTCTTAGACTAAACTGGTCTAGAAACATACGCTTTGTTTATATTAATAAATTTCAAATTTTGGTATTTTGTGACAGGCCTTTTGCATAAAACTTACGATATACGTCGCCGGAGTAAATCTTAGAAAATCAAAGAAAGAGCAGATTCTACGAAACTTCGTAATTTGTGTTTCACCAACCTCTTATTTTCTTTCTTAGAATGTGTCGGTTTCTAGGATATGACGTCATATCCAGAATAAAGTAGTGTCAAATAGAAACAGCGCATCCAAGCTATTTACAGTATGGTTTCACAACAATTGGGCATACATATACCACGAAATACTTTTTAATTCTTCCGGAACCAATATTATCACCAATCTGCATTGATATTAGGATCTGTCTTAGAAAATGATGTTCATCCGCCTCCCGGTGATTAGGGATGCAAATTTCAGGATCACGGAGCCGGCGCCGGGCCCAAATTCAGGCCCGGCGGGCCTGAAGCTGTGTCTGAACTCAGGCTTGCCAATATCATGCCGGGCTCAGCACAAGTTCGGGGGTTAATTAACATACTGCTTAATGTATAAGGAAGTCAAGACATGCAGATTGCTGTCTGCCGGGCCTGGCGGGTGCTGCCACATGTGGCCGGGCTTGATGCCGGTGCAAACTCATTTATGAGCGGTGGCGGTGGCAGTGCCGGTTCCTGTTTTTGTTAAAAAAAAAATGCATCTCTACCGGTGATCCGCAGTTATTTTGTAAACAATTTACATGATTCAGCTTGAGGTTTGAACTGTTTCAGTGTGGTGTACGTGCTATATATTCCAGTTATCTAAATACGTTATGCCAGGGACTCCGCCACGGGGGACGGGGGAAGTTCTCCCATTTTTGAGCCATGGGGATTATCCCCCAATTTTCCCTGACAAACAACTATAAATCAGTGTTCAGTTGTACTCATTATTTGTTAGGTACATACATACCTACCTCTCCCCTGTTGAACAAATTTTCGCTGACACTGCCCCCCCCCCCCCACTCAGCAGCATTTCGCTGACGCTCCACCCCCCACCCTGCTCAACAGCTTTTCGGTTTTGATCACTGCCCCTCCCCCCAGTGGCGGCGGATGGGGGGAGGGGCACTCCCTCCCCCTTCACACTCAAGAAGTTGTTGGGGGAAATATATTATTTTGCCCCATAAATTTGTAATAAGGGCCCTCCAAGAAGTTTGTTTGATTTTTTTTTTGACCGAAACAATGACCCATGGGGCCCCGATGTGCCAATAAGGACCCAGCCAACAAAACAACAACAATAACAAACACATTTATTTGAAAAGCAAAAATAAACACAAAAACTTAATCACAGATCGGTGCAAAAGCGAGACCGCTTACACATGGTACCTCTCTGCAATGGTTGGCAGGAGGTAAACAAAAAGTCGACTGGCCGCCGCCGCAAACATGGCCTATTTAATTTTCTCCCATGCCGCGACCCCAGCAGGGACCCCGCGCGCCAAGACACCCGTCGTGCCTACGTTTTACTGAAACGTCCTGATCTAGTCAGGTAATTTTGGAAGCTCGTGGCCACCGCCAGTCCCTCGCCGCCGCCCTGCCGCCCAGACCAGAGAGACAGTCATTCTGAGGGGCACTCTAAGGCCGACAGAAGGCCCTCAGTCAGCCTGAGGGGGATCCTCGGTAGGCCTGAGGGGGACCTCGGAAGGCTTGAGACTTCAACTTTTTTGCGACCATTTAGGGGCCCTGCAAAATATAGTAGCCTAAATCCGAGGAGATACTATTTCGCGGTAATTTTATTTTTGGGGCCCTTTGGCCGTGGGAGGTGGCCCCCTGGATTTCTTTGCCCTCCATTCAAAAATACGATCCGCCGCCAGTGCCCCCCGCCCACCGGCCAACAACTTTTTGGTTGACGACCCAGCCTAATCAACAACTTTTCGCTGACGCCGACCACTCAGCTTGCCTTGACCCACCACCACCACCACCACCAATTTCAAAGGCGTGGCGGAGACCCTGAGTCACGGTGACGGACGTTAGATATGGAGCCTGTTTATCATCTGAAACCATTTTGGTAACGATCCGGCAATACATTCGGGACGTTATGCGGTATTCTGTCTTTAGACCTTGAATTTGACTTCCAAGGTCAAAGGGGACGGGTCAGGTCACGGTGACGGACGTTAGATATGGAGCCTGTATATCATCTGGGACCACTTTGGTAACGATCCGGCAATACATTCGGGACATTATGCGGTACTCCGTCCTTTGACCTTTAATTTGAACTTGAATATGAGCTTGAACAGCAAAATGAAGGTCATATTCGTGACCAGAGGACAACGTGTCATAATTGACTGTGGGCCGAGGTTTGGGGCAAATCTGAATATTTGCCGAATCTATCGCTGAATATGATAACTTCACGGACGTTATATTTACCTAAATGATTCCGGTACAGGCCACTCCATGTTTAATTATTGTTTATTCTGGGACGGAACGTCCTTGGGCGTCTTCGGCGACGGTTTTCCAGTTGGAGAACCTCTTCGTCCTCGACAGACTCCATTTATCCGCGCTCCTTATCAGCAATGCTATAGAAAACCGATGTTTACCAAATGACGCCCTCATGTTCAAAGCAACACTACCCTTCGTAGATTTTTCCCTGCTAGTTTAGGATTCTCACATTGATGGCGCGGATGCGGCGTGATAACCAGAATACTTTTTCTTAAATCTGATTTTTGTTATGAAACTGGACTCCTTTGGAACGGCCTCGCGCACCGGCGTGCATTAATCACTATTATTTTATTTTTAGCATCTTGGTGAAACACAATGTCTTATAATAGTTACGATTCTAAGAGGAATCGTACTTTTCCGTTGCGTAGGTTTTATGCAAAAGGCCTCGACCTTGAACTGAATTCCGACTGGTTATTGATTCAACACTGATCGAATCGATTGGAATCGTTCAATCAAAATTTATTGAATAAAAAAATAACTGATTCACCACCAGATTTGTGTATTCATGAATCGTGATTGAATCAAAACCCGAATCAAGTCAAGGCTGATTTAATCAAGATATTTATAGATTCTTAACCATTCTAGTACACTGGTAAATTGTACAAATACGTGCAGTTCCAGTAGCTACACTCATTTATACTGAAATAGTATTGTATCCGTGAATAGAACAGTGATTGAATCATTCTGATTCCAAAATGAATCATGATTGAAACGTTCCAAAAAAGTTAAATCAATAACCAGTCTGGTCACCTGATATGGGTTCAGGTTGTGAAAATGGCTGCTACTATCGAATTATAAGTATAAAATAACCCATATAACATGTGTCGCATGCCTTTCGTAGACCTCTTGCCAATAGTGACCTGACCTTGACCTTTGCTTACAATTTCACTTTCGCATATGCGGGAGATGCATTATACCTTTGAGAGCACTTTGTGCGATAATAGTCGCAATCTAAGGCTTAGGATGAAAAGTATGGTCCATAAACTTAAATACCTCAATTATGACCTTTGACCTAACCGTGACATGACATATGACCTGGACCTTATTTTGACAATTTTAACGTATGCTTTAGATGCGTCTCATTGAGAGCTTTCGATTGTCGCCTTGCGCGTCTCGCTGCGGTTATTGATTCGGAATATAACGAGGGGCAGAATCTACTCCCCCGCTTTTTGTTGTGTTCAGCTGAATACCCCAGCCGGGCGCGAGTTAAGGGCGCCAAGCTGCAAGGGCGCAACTATTCATTTGGTCTCAAAACCATGCTTTCTCGCCGGATTTCGATCCCTTTGACAACTAAGGGGCGCTTTTGTGTAAATTCGTATCGCTTAATCTGACGTGTTTCGTTACAGGGACGTGACGGGAGTGATATATCACTCCCGTCGCTGGCGGCATTGCAGGTTGCCTCAAAATAGCAAAACTGCATTTCTAATGAATGTTTATGAACACCGCGGGGTCCGGACAGGGGGCGCCGAGCGGCTCGGACAGGGGCGTTGATCATCCCTGGGGCGCCCAGTTGCCAGGAGAAGGGCGCCGAGCAATGCGGACACTGTCGCCAAGCGGTCCATGGGGGTGTCGTTCAGCCCGGGGCACCGGGCGGCCAGGGGGCGCCTCAAATGATCCAGCTTCACGGGACCCTGAATGGTCACCTGCAGGGCGCCCACAAATTATCCAACATCAAGGCGGCCGCAAAATGTAGCGGGCGATTCAAACTCGCCCGGAATTACTTTTAGTGTAAACCCTATTTGGCCAACAGTGCGGTACTTTCATATAATCTAGCAAATATTAATTTTGGGTGCCTAGGCCGGATTGTGGGTGCTCAGATCAGGATTGTGGGTGCTCGAGCACCCACAAGGAGATATAAAATTACAGCCCGGACTGGCGGGAGTTCCGCGTTTCCGTGCTGTGGTCGCTAGATCCTGCTTCGGACGCAGCTACTTCTTCGTGTTCGGGCCGCGGGAACTCCGGTCAGCAGCAGATAAAATGATACAAACGAAGAACTGAGCAGAGGGGTGCCTGGCAAGGATGCCCTCACGACTCCATTATTAGCCTTATTAGCCTCTCAAAATCCCAGAAGTAAACCGATAAGCTTTAGCAAATTGGTAACAGAAGAGAAAATACTCTTAGTTATTGAAATATGTCACTAACGGGCGTCGTTACTAACAGCAAATAACCAGTTGTGGAATGTGTTTTTTTTCGCCCTCGAAGCGGTGCGAACAATTCTTCTGCCTAGATTTAATTAATAATTAATTAATTTGATTCACAGATTTTATATAAAATGGACATTGACTGCATTTTTAACAGAGCAAAATAATGCCTACGAACATCATAGACTGTTACGACCGGCTTATCTCCTTTTATACCAGGTTTTAATTTGATACATGATTACTATTTGATAACCCTAAATGTTCCAAGCGGCTTGGGACGCTGCCAATCTTCGCCGGTTGCAAGGTGTAAAAGCATGATTTTGCTAATGTAGAAGACAAATATGCGCATAACTGTCCTGCAACGTCACAAGTATTAATATGGAGAATACATTGACAGCCAGATAACAATTGCGCCGCCAAGAGGCGCGAAATTTGAGGTTTTGGAAGGCTGAAAATAGCAAAATAGTGCTCCAGCCGGCTGGGGCACTATTTTGCTATTTTAATCAGACCGTAGGGGTATCACGAGGAAATGAGACTGGAGCAAAAGGGAGAACCCAAAAAGATGTTGACCCCCTTAGGGATAAAGGGGCTCCCTGGAGCCGCCGGTGCCACCTCCCTATAATCTAAGCCCGCCTCGCCAAAACGCCCACTCAGTCCAAAATCCTTATGGAGGCCCTGAATTGCACTAAATGCTAGCGGCAATGCTGCGAGGGTTGAATTATCATAGGGAAGTTCTGTATGGAGATGTGCATGATTTAAATGCATTTTCGTTTTCTAACACAACTTCTTCATGCACTTAGCTTGCCACCACTCAATTACAAGCTATCTATGGCCTTACCACCGGAGTAAGAAATGGCTTGGATGAATCCAATGGAATAGTAAACAAATCAAATCCATTGAATTTGGATCGGATTGGATGATAAAATTTGGCTTCGAATGGATTTGGATTGGACTGCATTCATTCTTATATGTTGAACACTCAACAACCAATCGATATAAGAGGTTAATGATAGTTGATTCTTGAGTTTATTATTTTGTGAAGGGCAGGGGTGTAGGTTCCTATTCTTTTGTGGGGCTTCAGCCCCCCCCCCTCCCCCAACCGGTGCTTCAGTCCCCCAACTTTGACGAAGAAGTGGGTCAAATCCAGGGAGAAATCTGCATTTTGTGGATTTTGATGGTACTTTAAGCAATTTTGTCCAGCTCAGCCTCCCCCAACTTGTTTGGAGAAGCTACGCCCCTGGCGAAGAGTATTTTTCTAGCATAGCATGTTATTCCAACAACTGTTATTTATATTTAAAAAATCGCAATTTTCTCTAACCCAGAATGGACTGGATTGGATCGGGTCAACTTTGCAGATACCATATATATTTGGATTATATCTGTATTAAGACTTGATGGATTCGGATTGGATTGTATGTGCATCGATCAATCCATTTCATACTCCGCTTGCACCACTTATCTACAAACAGCCATGCACACATTCAACAGCAATTCACATTTGAGAGCGTAAGCCATATAAACGAAACATGGAATATTTGAAGGCTGCCACGCCACGTATAGTACCTGTGTATAGTACCTGTTTCGAAATACAGTACAAAATAAGGGTTGTGCCCGATTGCGCAATTGACTCAAGTTACTCCCGTCTTGTGGGCAGCCCCTCACAACTGATAAGGAAGGAATGCGAGGGGTCGGGATCGGATCAGTAGAGGTGCAAGATTAGTAACAGATAATGTCTTACGATAAATTGCTCCTTCTACAGAAATCTAGCACCTCCTACCAGCAGCGATCGACACTGCTGGCACCCTGCCACAACCGTCAGGGGTCAAGTACAAAAGGGTGACAACTTGAGTCAATTACGTCATCGAGCACAACCCTCGCCGGCCCGCCCGACCCGGGCGGGCGGGCGGGCGGGCGGGTGGCGGCCGGGCGGGCGCGGCGCCCACACTACAAAGAACTACATTTCACTTGTATTACCAATCTAGCAAACAACAATAACAAAGCAAAACGATCGAGATATACAAGCGATATCGAGTCGAATCTATTCTAACAATTTACCATCGTTCGCAAGTAAATTAGTCATCATTCACGCGCAGAGCGTGCTCTTTATCTCGGGTGACCTGCGAATATGCAACAGTACCTAATCACAACATGCTCTGTTCTTTCGGGAGTTTCCCAACGCTTCGCCCTCGGCTGCAGACCAATAGTGGAGCCTTTTCAGATATTGATATTGTTTGAGTTTGCAATCCAACATTCACGATTTAAAATGACCTAGCCAAGACCGAGTCCCAAAAATACGCAGCCTCCGTTCCGTCATTGTTTCTAAACGTTTTTCGCTCAGAATACGCTTGTGTTGTCAATGAGGGAATGAAGCAGCCCGTGGCCGCGGAGGAAGCTGTGAATTGAGAAGCACAGCTGCAGCTCCGTCCCGACCGCCTGGATTACCAGCCAGCCATGCGGCGGGCGTCACAGACCTGCGAGCCGTCAGCGGTCGGCCCGGCTCTGTTACTGAGTTGTTATCCTGGCTGGAGATCGTGGCCAGGGGTGGTAAAATGCACCGTCCTGCTGGACGACGTCGGAGAACAAAATTTGCCTTTTTCTTGCCAGGTTAGCAGTTATTTTGTCATCACAAATGATCCATCAGAGGAGCCACATGCTGCATGTTTGCATGCGTGTGCTTTTTACATCGAATCGTAAGGTATTCGAAGGCAATTTCTACTGAATTGGTTCACACATGCAAATGCACAGTCTACCAAAAAAGTACGCGTCCCAGTCTAGTGTCTACCCAAAAAATACGCGTCACACATAGCAACAGTGATATGGCGTTCATGGCGACCCGGCTATGACGTCACATAACTTATTTACGCTGAATAAGTTTTGTGACGTCATAGCCAGGCCGCCGTGAACGCCGTCTATACTTGTCGATCGTCGTCAGCTGGCGTGTAAACAAGGTTTGGCGACGGGCGAGGCGACGTAAGCGGCGAGATAATCATTATTGAAGTTAGAATTAGTTATAGTGCAAAATGTCGTGGGGAAGACATCCATAGTTACTAAATGTGATATTTGCTATCGATTGGTAGGTATATTATAGGGATTAACTAATAAATAATGGTGGGTTTATGGTCAAAATCACCGACCTTTGACTTTGGGTAATAGTTCAGTAATCCCCCCCCCCCTGCAGTCTATTATAGTGTTCTTCAGGTCCCTAATAGAAGAAGAGTAGTCAGCTGATGGTAATACTACAACAGACTGAAAAGTGGCCTATCTTTGACTCTGAGATGGGCTGGGGGGTTCTGGGATGGGGGGGGGGGGGGCGATAGCCCCTGGCAGGTTCTGCAGCGCAGCGAGCGAATGCGAGCGGCTCATTCTAAACGTGGGTCCCTGCGACCAGAGGCGGAACTTTTTGTTTTTCGTTGGGGTTGTAATTGGGTCGGCGACAGGGGGGGGGGGGGGGGTAGTAAAAGCGACGAATGATAAAAACGAAGTATGTGCACAATTGCAGTTTAACACCTTAGAATGAACATAGGTGGCATTACCTCATTACTGACGTATTTTAGCAACAGCGAGTTGTGCAATCTTAAAAAATTGAAAGTATCATGGTTGGGTCAAAGTAGGCAAAGACTACCTCGTGGTAGCTATTATTAAGGTTATGCATAAATGGTGTGACTCAGCAACTAGCCATTTCTTGCAAGAAAGGCACCTCCTGGTGATGCCAATGGTCCAGGTCCGGTCCTTTTATATATTACAGTGAGATATACAAATACATATAACATATTTTATATTTCTCACAACTCACAAGGCCATCACCATGGGTGGATAATTGTTTTCGAAGTTGCCCCGGCCGAGGACAGGGGCGCAACCAAGGGGCCCTAGGCGGGAGATGTCCGTGAAGTTAGTGACGGAATCGGATTCGAATTCAGCGTCGAGTAGAGATTTGCTTCAAAATGTGGGAACAGTTCAATTGGGGCACGCTGATCACGCAAATGACATTAATCTTGACATTCAAGGTCATCTTCATAATCATCTTCAAGGTCGAAGGACTTCGGCTCAAAACGACCGGAAGTTATTGTCCGATCGCAAAACAAAATAATGGTATCATTATATTCCTCGGGTCAATATCTAGGCGCAGCTTTCGAAACCTCATTGGAAGCAAATGACCTTGACCCTCATTTTCAAGGTCAAAGGACAAATAACCCGAAGTTATTGTCCGATCGCCAACATAATGGTCTCATTCGATTCCTCGGGTTAATATCGACCCGATGTTATTGTCTAATTGACAAAATAATGGTCTCATTCGAATCCTCGGGTTAATATCTAGCCACAGCCTTCGCAAACTCACTCGTGGCAAATGACATTGACCCTCATTTTCAAGGTCATAGGACGGGGCGGCTCAAAACGATCCGAAGTTAGAAGCCGATTGCCAAAATAATGGCCTCATTCGATTCCTCGGGTCAGTATCTGCCATAACCTTTGCAACCTCACTCGCGGAAAATGACCTTGACCCTCAATTTCAAGGGCAAAGGACTCAAAACGACCCGAAGTTATCATCCAATCGCCATTGATCTTGAAATTGGGGTCAATGTCATTTGCTACGAGTGAGGTTGCGAAGGCTACGGCTATATACTGACCCGAGGAATCGAATGAGACCATTATTTTGGCGATCGGACAATAACTTCGGTTAAGATTACCGTGAATGTCAAAATTAATGCCATTTTCGTGATCCGCGTGCCCCAATTGACCTGTCACCACATTTTGAAGCGAATCGCTACTCGATGCTGAATTCGAATCCGAATCCGTCGCTAACTTCATGGACATGCGGGAGAATCACGATTGAGGGCGCCTCTCCTGGGCGTCTGGACACCGAAGGTGCCACTCTCGAGCGTAGGTGGCGCCCCTTGAGTCGTGAGTGCTGGCGGCACCCCTTTAGATCGGACAATATGCCTCCTTTAGACCGGAGATAACGACCCCAACTGTGCCTCCCCCGAAAATATAAGTTTTCTGACCTGCCCGAGGTGTTCACTAAGACAAAATTGGTAAGGCTCAGCCTCCCTTGACTACCCCCCCCCCCCCCCCTCCATTTCGAAAGCGCACCGAAAGCGCAATTTTACCCATATTTTTCACAGATAGTCGTACCAAGTATGCATTTTTTTTATGCTGGGATTATATTTGCGTTTCTGTAGTCTTTTTAAATAATAACTAAGGTCTTGCAAAAAAAGGTCCCTCAAAAGTGACTGCCCGGCCCCGCCGGGGAAACTTTGAAGTTGCCCCGGCCGCAGCCGGGGCTGCCCTATAGGATTCTCCACCCATGCACAAGGCAAACAAATGAGGCGAGAACCAAACAGCATTATTTTAGTAAGGCAATAAATTAATCCCATCACCGAAATGACTAACATTATCACCGTAGATGACTTAAAATCACCAAAACGTCACATCATATTGAGCATTTTGGGCTTCGGCCGATGGACTTCTTTAAAAAAATATTTAAACTGGCTCCAAGGGTTAGGTTAGGTGAGGTGAGGTGAGGTGAGGTGAGGTGAGGTGAGGTGAGGTGAGGTGAGGTGAGGTGAGGTGAGGTGACGTTAGGTGAGGTTAGGTTAGGTTAGGATAAAAGCTTGAGAAATAAATGGTGATGCTTTAACATGGAAGTCAATGAGAAAGTGGTCATTTCGGTGATGGATTAACCCTCGCCCTACGGGAGCTTTTTCACCTTCGCCCTACGGGGGGTTGACAGGGCCCCCCTGTTAACTTCCAAACCAAGCAACTTAGAGCAATGGGGTAAGAACCAGCATGTTGCCTGTTATGAGAGAAATCTAACAGTATATTATTTTTAGGTTTCAGGTCAACGGGTGACCTTCCAGGGCAAGTGAATGACCTCGGATTTACCACGTCCAGAACAGAGATTTTGCTCTGCAGAAAACATCAAAATTAGACATTGATAAATGTAAATAAAAAGGCATGTTCCTAGACCAGTTTTGGCTCAGAAATACAAAAAAGGTAATGATTTGTTCGTATCTTGTCAAAAAAGTCAAAAAACGTTATTAAAAAAATGACGTCATCAGTTTCTTACACTTAGAGAGCCATCACTCAGTCAAAAATGAAGATATTGCTTTGAAATTTGGTATGGGTATTTTCCATACTCAGTACTCTCACATATATTCCAGTTTTTCTAATATCTTTGAAAATTTTGATTTTGTGGGATTAAAAAAAATATAGGGGTCAAAAACCCCAAATTTTTCCAATCCGAGATGGCCATTTTAAAGAGAATGCCGTTTTGTATCTTTGGTGAATTGCGTTTGCAATTTGTTTCAAAACTCTGTTTTCTACGATTTTGCAAATATTTCTCATTTTTTTACCAACATGACGTCATCAAAACATGATTATCTCCAAAACTACTCAATTAATTTCAAATACAGTTTTACAGCCTACGTCTAATTGTTGTAAGCTCAACTGCCAAAAATTTCAGCAAGATGCATTGCATGTGTAAAAAGTTATTCAAGATAAACCTCAGGGGGCTTGTCAGGCGAGGGTTAATACCCTGCCTTTTAGGAATAATAAAAGGTGTATGTAAAATTAGCAGCTGATTGATATTGCCCAATCTATCATTTTGAGGCCCGGCGCCTCAGAATTGCCTGAAACTTGACAGGTAGGTTGTCCTTGCCACGCTAAACACGAAAAACGTAAAATTATCCTGGAATGCGGGCTACTTTTACAGTTATAACGTTTTAAGTTTTGAATGTCTGTCAGTTGCATATCTGGCTAACTTGACGCGGAAAGCCTCCAATTCCTGCGCAGTCGTTTAAAAATAAAGGAAGACAGACATTCAAAATTTAAAAAAATGTATAGCTCTGAAAGTAGCCCGTGTTCCAGGCTAATCTTACGTTTTTTTTTTGTATTCGGCGTGGCAAGGAGGGTCTACCTGCCAAGTTTCAGGCGATTCTGAGGCGACGGGACTCAAAACTGTAGATCTCTAAAGCGGTATAACTCTGAAAGTATCCTGCGTTCCAAACTAATTTTACGTGTTTCGTGTTCAGCGTGGCAAGGAAGACGTACCTGCCAAGTTTCAGGAAATTCTGAGGCTACGTGCCTCAAAATTGTAGATTGATACTACTGGGCAATATCAATCTACTGCTAATTTGACGTAGCTTAATAAAAGAGATAAATATGACGCAGCTATGTCAAATATGTACATTTATTTTGGCCTTGTATATTGCTTTCAATATTTATGCTGTTTTCACATGCGTTTTTGTTTGATGGATGTTGTACTCGGCAACCGGGCTTAGGCTAACATTTTGTCAGCCTAAACCCGATTGCCAATAATATTTAATTTACACTAACCATTTTGTCCCTCTAAATCAAAACTAGTGTATTTTGATAGGAAACGTCCAGATCCGGGTTTATTCTGACTTTGGAGCATGTCAGCCTAAGCCCGGCTTAGCCTAACATAGCGAATTAAACGATTTGGGTAGTTCCCTCCCTCGCCACCAGGGGAATGAACACTTTTATCTGATCTCGCCGGATGTTAAAGATATGGAAGCATTTTTGCTTCATATGGTTGCATCCTACAAACATAGTGGTGTTCCGGCGCATATGTGCGGTGCTTACCACAGTGGGGAAGCGTGCTGATGCGAGTGCGTCTTTTCTGACGCTAAGCTTCTGTGCTGATTGGGTCGCACAGTACACACGATCATGCGTGTTATCGTACATAGGCCGGCAGCATCTTTCGTGAAGTGTTCGGCATGCCGTGAAATTGCTACTAATGAAATAAAACTTAGCGGCAACGACTATACAAGGTGGGTTTTTGTTGTATCCTGTTGGTGTAGCTTTGATGGAAATTGAAACATCGATATAGACTATCTGTGTTCTAATGGCGAGGACATTGGAGATCTGCAAGGAAAAGGGGCTAGGTGCAGGGGCGCAGCTAGACCTTCAGCAAGGGAGGGGCACGGCATCCCCAGAGAGCCCCCTCGGCTAAAGTCCCCCCCCCCCAAAAAAAAACTAAAAAAAAACGCGAAATGGTATCTCCTCGGATTTATGCCTCTATATTTTGCAGGGGTCCTAAATTATCGAGAGAAAAAAAAACGTCGGGCAGACCCATGTTGAACAGACCCCATGCGTAGATTGACTGATAAGTACGTAGTCTGATACAAAATAATGTGCGGCAACTGACTCCCTTTGACACCATGTGAAGTATTAACCGTCGCCTTACGGGAGCTTTTTTCACCTTCGCCCTACGGGGGGAGGCTGACAGCCCCCCTGTTAACTTTCAAACCAAGCAACTTAGAGCAATCCAGCAAGAACCAGCATGTTGCCTGTCATGAGAGGAGTCTAACAGTATGCGTTTTTTAGGTTTCAGGTCAACGGATGACCTTCCAGGTCAAGTGAATGACCTCGGATTTACCACGTCCAGAACAGCGATTTTGCTCTTCAGAAAACCTCAAAATTAGAAATTGATAAATGTAAATAAAAAGGCATGTTCCAAGACCAGTTTTGCCTTAGAAATACAGAAAAGGTAATTATTTGTTCGTATCTTGTCAAGAAAGTTTTTTTTAAATGACGTCATCAGTTTCTTACACTTACGGAGGCATCACTCAGTCAGAAATAAAGATATTGCTTTGAAATTTGGTATCAGTATTTTCCATACTCAGTTATCTCAGATATGTTCCGGTTTTTCTAAAATCTTTGAAAATTTTGATTTTGTGGGGATTTTTCCAAAAAATCAGTATTTTTAAATTTTAGGGGTCAAAAACATAAAATTTTGAAAATCTGAGATCGCCATTGAAAAGTAAATTACATTTTGTATCTTTGGTGAATTGTGTTTGCAATTTTCTTTTAAACTCTATTTTCTACGATTTTTCAAATATTTATAACTTTTTACCAACATGACGTCATCAAAACGTCATTATTTCCAAAATGTCTCAACCAATTTCAAAGAAATTTTTACAGCCTACGTATAATTGCTGGAAACTCAACTACCGAAAATTTCAGCAAGATGAACCGCATGTGTACAAAGTTATTCAAGAAAACCTCAGGGGGGGGGGCTGTCAGCCCCCCCCCGTAGGGCGAGGGTTAACACGCGCACCGACATGGGTGCGGATATCCGCCCATCAGAGGTTTTCGTAAATATTGGGAAAACGGCGGTGTGTAGCGCCACCAACCTTAGCATAGCTCTTTGGGCATCAATTATCAACATTTTGTGTAATTTTGTATCTCGAGTCATCTCAGGTCAGGTCAATAGGTCCTGTTAAGTGAACCCACCTCCAAGCAAGTTTTTTTTAAAAGTTAAGTGACCTCACCTCCAAGCAAGTTTTTTTTAAAGTCGTGCCAAAGCCACAGTGATTGACCGAGCGGTTTCAAACTCACAGGACTTAATAAGGTCATAAGTACCTACACTTCGCTTATCTTGGATTTATAATATCGGTGACCTAAGGTCAGATTCAGGGGCGCAGACAGACCTTCGTCAAGGGGGCGGGGAGGCACAGCATCGCGAGGGGCCCCCTCGATCAACCCCGCAAAAAATGTCGCAAAATGGAATATCCTCGGATTTGAGCCACTATATTTTGCCGGGCCCCCAAATAGTCGCAACAAAAAACGTCGGGCAGGCCCATGTCAAACAGAACCTATGCGTAGATTAACTGATAAGTTTTTAGTCTGATCCCCCAAAAATGCGGCAACTGATCCCTGTTGGCACCATGATGTGAAGTATTAACACGCACACCGACTTGGGGGCGGATATCCGTCCCCTGATATCCGCCCCCCAAGTTTTCGTAAATATTGTAAAAAGTCGACACGTAGCGCCGCTAAACTTGGCGTAACTCTTTGGGGAACAATCATCCAAATTGTGTGCCATTTTTTATCTCGAGTCATCTCAGGTCAGGTCAACAAGTCACGTTCAGTGATCCCACCTCCAAGCAAGTTTTTAAAGTTTGTGGTCGTGACAAAGTGATCGACCGAGCGGTTTGAAACTCACAGGATTCATTTAGGCCATAGCCCATAAGTACCTACAATTCGTATATCTCGAATTTGTAATATCGGTGACCGAAGGTCAATTCGATTTAATAAACTTCCATTATAAGTAAATGGAGAAAATACAAACACGTAGAAATCCACAGAAAACACTTAAATTTGACCAGTTTTCACCAGGTGCCTACACCATTCTTGTGCCAAATGCAAAGATCCAAGTCACATTTTTGTTATGTGACCTCTACGAGGTCAAGTCAGGTGACCCAAGAGGTTACGTGTTTTTGTATTCAATAACTCTTTGCCAAATGAAGGTAGAGTAATGGAGTTATCAACAATATGCTTCGCTCGTCGAGACACGTTGATTTATGTAAAACTTGAACTTGATCTGCCTTGACCTGAGCACAGGAGAGGTCAATTTTCGAATATGACCTAACTAGGTCATGATCATCCGATATACCATTCGATGTGTCTCGACAGATAACCACAATGGTGAAAACTGTAAGTATCACTATCATGCGTATCTCAAAAGTTATTCCCCAAAAACAATTCCGCTATTTTGAGAATGTTTCACGTTCGATGGCCTTCCCTGAGCTAGCTATTGACCCGAGATCAAATCTGATGAAGCCTGAGTGACAACAAATTCAATTATCTTTCGCACTGGCGGATCCAGCCTCTCTCCGTGGGGGCATATTTTTTGTGGCAACAAGGTACCCCCATTTTTTCCAGCAGATTTGGGCCGGTCGCCTTACTTTGGTATTCGAGCTAAGAAATTCACTTTTCAAATTCACAAACAAACGATTTTGTTGTTTTTTCTCCGAAAAAAAAGTTTCCTATTTTGGACGGTTAAAAACAAAAAAAAAACGAATATTCGAGATAGCCATTTTGAAGAAAATGTATTTTCTTTTCTTTTGACGTTTGTATTTACAATTTGCTTCAAAACTCTAATTTCTACGATTGTTCAAACATTTATCGTTTTTTTTTCTCGCCAAAAATGGCATGACATGGCGTCATTAAAACGTCACTATTTCCCACAATACTGCATCAATTTAATTGGATTTTGGGTGAGAAGGCGTTGAATTGATGCAGCAAAATGTACTGAAAGTTTGACGTTGATATCTATCATAGTTTTGAAATTATTGAGAAAATAAGTGAGGGGGTTGATTCTGCCCCCCCCCCCCCCCAGGTGCGGGTTAAGGGTCACCGGGGCTGCTTGAATTGCATCAGGTGCGCTGTTTTGTCTATCATTGAAAGAAAGGGATACATACAAACTTCAAATTCAATCACTCGAGAAAAGAAAAGAAAGATCCGTTTTCATGAAGTTTTCTCCTAACATCATTGTTTTTCACGTTCAGTGCAGGGAACGTGCGTGGGGGGGGGCATACTTGTATTGAATGCCCCTCTAAGATTCCTGTGAAGGGGGGGGGGTATTTAGCCCTGATGCCCCCTGGATCCGCCAGTACCAGCAATAACCGCCAAGGAGAGGCTCTGCCAGACACTTACCTAATGGAATTCATTTTCCCATTTTCCAAATTTGTATAAGTAATTGCGAAAGTTGTGTCATGCCGCGATGCGGCGCGAAATTTTCCAGTTGGGGCTACTTGAATGGCATCAAGTGCGCTGTTTTCTCTATCATTAAAAAGGGAGACATACAAACTTCAAATTCAATCACTCGAGAGAAAAATACTTCCGTTTTCATGAAGTTTTCTCATAGGATCATTGTTTTTCACGTTCAGTGCAGGGAACGCGCGGAGAGGGGGCCTTGTATTGAATGCCCCTCTCAGATTCCTGTGGAGGGGGAGGGGGGGGGGGGCATTTGTCGCTGATGCCCATTGGACCCGCCAGTGCCAGCAATTATCGCCAAGGAGAGCCTCTGCCAGACACTTACCTAATGGAATTCATTTTCCCATTTTCCAAATTTGTATAAGCTATTGCGAAAGTTGTGTCATGCCGCGAAATTTTCCGGTTTTTGACTGTGGATAGCTGGATTTTGACTGCTGCAAAGACGATTTTACGATAAATTGGGAACTCGCGGGGGGGGGAGGGGGGATACTTGTATTGAATGCCCCCCCCCCCCTCCAAGACTCCTGCGGGGGGGGGGGGGGGGAAGGGGGGGGGGGGGGCATTTGCCCCTGATGCCCCCCCTGGATCCGCCAGTAATCTTTCGGACGTTTTTTTTTCTCGCGCGTCGCTACCTCTTTTTGTTCTCGAGATATAGACGGGTTTTGGTAAGGACACCCATTTATGGCCTACATTTTACCTTTGTTGACCTCTGGTGACCTCAACGGCCTAAATGACCTGACCTAAAATAATGACTTAGTACTTTCATTAAACCTTGTTTGTTTCGAGCTATTTAACCTGTTTCTGTTTGTCGCTATACGTTGCATGACTTTTGAAATCTTGTAGGGGCAGGTATCCCCCCCCCCCGTCGATTCGAACTTGGTGCGAACCCCGTCTGTGCGTGGGTTAACCATTTTAGATGCACGCACAAGGCACCTTGAAGGTCCCAGTAGCATCACAATCAATAAGAGGCAAGGCGGAACGTCTGGCCCTCAACATTTTACGTTGTCCCGATTGCTCACGTTTGTGACATATTACATTGGAAACACATAAATTCGAGGTAATTCACAGTCACTAATGTGTAGACTATGGAGTGTGGAGGGGCTTTACGCGAAACGATCCGTCATAAGTTTGGAAAGACAACTTCAGAAAATAGCAACGTATAAAACTTCCGTTGAAAATGTTGAGTGCTCACGGGGTTTTCAAGTAGCTTGTCTTAGTTTATGGCCACTGGCAGATCCAGCAGGGGGGGGGGGGGGGGGGGGGGAGCTGACATGCCCCAAACCGCTAAAATTCGCCAAAAATGTGACATATTTTCTGATTTAAAAAGAAAAATTAACCCGCGCCCCGCTGGGGTATTCGGTCGAACACGCTGGGTAGGGTCAGATTATGCCCCTTCGTTAAATTCCGAACCAACAACCGCAGCGAGACGCGCGAGGCCGTAATCGAAAGCTCTCAATGAGCCGCATCTAACGTTTACGAGACATTTTCAAAATAAGGTCACATCTCAGGACACGGCCAGGTCAAAAGTCCAAATTAAGGTATTATAGTTTTGGGGTCATACTTTCCATCCAAAGCCTTATATTGAGACTATTATCACACAAAGTACTCTCAAAGATATAATGCATCTCCCGCATTAGGAAAAAGTGAAATTGTAAGCAAAAGTCAAGGTCAATATAAAGTCACAAAAGGACTTTTGGCAAGAAGTCCACGAAGATGATTTTACACGTATAATTTGATAGTAGCAGCCATTTTCACAACCTGACACCATATATGGTCAAGGTCAGGTCACATAAAGTCAAAATTTGAAATTAATTCATCTACATAAAAAGGCATGTCTCTAGACCAGTTTTGTCTCAGAAAAATAGTGGTGGCATTTATTTGTCTGTATCTGGTCAATAAAAGCCAAAAACGTAACTTAAAAAAATGACGTCATGAGTTACTTATACTTACGGAGCCATAAGTCAATTAAGATATTGCTTTGAAATTTGGTTTGGGTATCGTCCATACCTGGTTCACTCAGATATATTCCGTTTTTCATATCTTCAAGAAAGAAAAAAATGTGAAAAGTTTTCTGGATTTTTTTTTTATTTTTATTTTTAGGAGTCAAAAACCCAAACTTTCGCAAATCTGAGATAGTAGTTTTGAAGAGAATGCCATTTTCTTTCTTTTGACTTTTTTCATTTACAATCTGCTTCAAAACTCAATTTTCTACGATTTGTCAAACATTTATCGTTTTTCGACTCAAAAATAGCGTGACATGACGTCATTAAAACGTCATGATCTCCCAAAGTGCAACAACAATTTCATTGAACTTTTTTGAAAAGACGTAGAATTAATGCAGCATAAGGTACTGTAAGTTTGTACGTCGATACCTATCATTGGAGTTGGGCTGAGGGGCCGAGGCCTTCTCCCATTGGGCCGAGGGGCCCTTCGGTCCCCTCGATCCAATGGGGGGGGGGGGGGGCACGTGCCCCCCCCCCCTGGCTGCGCACCCTGGTCATGACGCACGTGCGCAAGAGTCCTCTGGTACCACCAGCATTAAACACTTACGTCTGCTGTTAGTTTCCACACTAGTGTAACCCGTCCGCTCCGCTGGACGATACGACTAGCTGGCATCTCTGGGATGGAGATGCCAGCTAATGGATCACACCAATTCAGCACGTCAATTAACTGGACTGGAACTGGAACTGCATAGGACATAATTACTCATTACCCGTCAAGGGATCACCGCCCACCCCATCTCCGGTGCGTCGGTGACTTATCTCATCTTCCCACATATGTCCTATGCATAGCTAGCAGGCATCTCCAGGATTGAGGTATCCGCAACAATTTCAGCACGGTGAATTAACTGGGGACTTTAAACTGAATAAACTGAGCGGTGCCGGATAGACAGATAGATAGACAGATATACAGACAGACGGTGATCAAATAGTAAAATAGATACCTAGGGAGGGGCGGATCCAGGGGGGGGGGGGCAAAGGGCCATTCCCCCAAAGTTCCTGAATCCATGATTTGCACAGTTCGGAAACTGCACAAGTTAATGTATCGATACTACGGACGCCAGTTGCCGCCTGCCATGACCTTGAGAAAACAGGTCATAGGTCACAAGTCATGTAGCTTAGAAGTTAATCTTTTTTTAGAGTATGTGGCAAATTGTTCAAAAGTAGAGTACTGAAAGTTTCATTGCATCGGTTGAAAACTATGCGAGTTATTCCCGAGAGAAAAAACGAGTGGTGCAACCCCCCTTCCGGGCGAGGGTTAAATACAAAGAGAGCTTACTCTACAATACAACAAATCGGAGCTTTCGGCCCATATTGTAACATCCTTCGTTAGCGATTAAGAGGCATTCGGTAACCTGTCATTGCTCGTCTTAAAGACGAGCAATGATCTGTTACCGAATGCCTCTTAATCGGCCTGACGAAGGGTGTTACAATATACCGAAAGATCCGATTTTAATCATGTTCTTGTGAGTAAAGTACTCTTTGTATTTAATCTTGATTTGGGATCTCTACGTACTTTGGGCCCTTCCGGTTTGGACAAGGGACTCCTCTGACCTTCCAAGAAGCCCCTCTTGTCTGTCAAGGGGCACATTCGGCGTGTTCATAGGTCCTTCCGACCTGGCCAGGAACTGGCTGCTTGTCACCCTGCCGACATGCTCAGGGCCCCTCCGACCTTCCAGGGGCACCTCCAGTCTTGCTAGGAACTCGCTCGGCATGTTCAAGGGCCATTCCGACCGGCCCAGGGACCGTTTCGGTCTAGCCAGGAGCCCCTCTGACTTGCCCAGGAGCCCCTCCAATCTTCCCAGCGACTCTTCTGGTCCGACTTCGCTGGCTGCTTTGTCGCCCCTGCCCGATATGATCAAGGGGCCCTCCCACCTGCCCTGGGGCCCCTCCGTGCTGCTAGGGGCAAATTCGGCATGTTCAGGGGTCCTTCTTACCCGCCCAGGGGCCCTCTCGGTTCTGGTCAGGGGCCCCTCTGACCTGAACGGGGGCCCTTTGAACTTCTCAGGGGCCCTCTGGGTATGTCCAAGGGCCCTCAACCTGCTCAGGGACCATATGACCTTCCAAGGGACTGTTCTGGCTGCTTTGTCGCCCTGTCGACATGCTCAGGGGCCTCTTGATCCTGCCCAGACTGGCTAAGGGCCCATTGGAGGTGTTCAGGGGGCCTTCTGACCCACTCGGGGGCCCTTTTGGTCTAGCCAGGGGCCCTCTGATATGCACAGGGCTCTTTTGAACGTCCAAGGGCACCTCTGGTCTTTCAGAGAGGTCCTGGTGGCCCTAAACGGGCCTCTGCAGTGCCTAAAATCTCTAAAGACCACGCTTCGCGTGGTAAAGAGTCCATTATACCGCGCTTCGCGCGGTCTCGTCGGCAATTTTCGGCGCGCTGCGTGCGCCGAAAAGAGTCCTCCGCCGCCGAAAAGGCCCCACCGCCGCCGAAAAGGGCCCTACTGGCCTCCAGGGGGGGGGGCGTGGCGTCCGCCCGCCCGCCCCCCCCCCCCCCTAGTCTACGTGCCTGACCTGAAGACATGTTGATACTTTTGCATGGCATTGGGTATTCCGACAAGTAACGTAGGATATATATTTCCAACACCTTCATGGAGGCATAATGTGCATTGCTTATTACCTACTGTTTTGAACATATCTGTACCATTCATTTTTTGGGGGAGGGGTTAAGGGTGTTTGGTCATAATACATTTGGGGGGCGCGTTCACCCCCACCACCCTCCACCTGCAGTACCAGTGGCAGTATTCTACTGCAAATGCCTTACAATGTTGTATGGGAAAAAACATGGAAGTATTCTTCTTTTTTTAAAGAAATATTACCTTTTTTATATTTTTCCTGAAACACAAACAAATTGCCATTTTTGACTGGAAGGGGTATAGGCACAATACGTCATCAAATGTGACGTCATCTAAAAATCCAAATTCAAAATTTTGCAAATCGGAGATGAACAAAGTGCTGCTCAGTTCATTGCAGTCACGATGATATGTCTATATGATACATTATGTTCAGTGGTTTTGGAGCTAAATGCCTCCAAAGATTACCCTGCATCGTGACCTCGCAAACAAGCCCGAGGCTATATCTTGAGAACCGTTGACCTTAGGAATCTGCCGATGCCAAAATCGACTTCAGGGCACAAGATAGCCCTATAGACAAAATTGCATCAAAATAAAAAATGTGGCGGTGTGAACCCTTGGTCGATCTGTCGTGGAATGCCCCAGACGGCTGACGGCCTGGTACCGTCGCCCCCCCCCCCCCCCCGTCAACAACTTTTCGCTGACAGCCCGCTACTCCCCCCCCCCCCCCCTGCTCAACAACATGCTGGAAATGCACCACTGGATTTGCCTCCCCAAGAAAACTTATATCCACCACTGTACCTAGGGCTGTCATAGATCATCCACCGATCACCCCGACCTGCTGAAACCCACCCACCCTATATGCCCAGCCGAAAGCTGACCATCCACCACCCCTGACTATCCCCCAGCCTGTTCAAATCCAATCACCAATCTCAGCCGGTTGAAATGGGTGATTCCAAGGACGGAAAAGCGCCTAACGCCTACGTATTCGCCAATCAACCAAAATCAACCCGGCTCTCTCCCCCGACATGCGCAAATACACTCCGCTCATCTGCCAGCTAATGGGCGGGGAGGGTAGTGGTAAGTCTTTGTGGCCTTCAGCTGCGAGCAATACGCGTCGATGTAGATGGGAGTACAATATTATGGGTCGCCTTTTGATTTCTTCCTGCATTTCCTTCATGTCAGGGTAAGCCGGGCTTAGGCTGACATGAAATTAAACGATCAAAAATGTCAGCTTAAATCTCGTCAGGGTAAATTACACAGCGTTTATTTGCGATAGGGTAAGCCCGAAAAACCAGTATGTATGGATTAGGCTATTCTCTTTTAAAATGACTTTTACTGAAGTGGCCCTCTACTTTTCAACACCATGACCAGGTATATCTTGTGAAAATAATGTTTGTCTGGCTAAAAATTGAAGGTTGTGGAAATCCTAAATTTAAACTCATTTGATTTGGGTCTATGGTTATTTGTGGTCTTTTTCCAGCTCAAGATGATTTGTATGCCTTCACGTCTTTCACACACCAAAATATTTATAATATTGTTCAAATTCTTCATTAAGTGTCAATTTCACCAACATATTTTAGCTAAAAATGTAATATAACTTTTGCCAATCGCGTAAGGGTGCATTATAATGTTAAATGTGTGACCTATCCAGAACTAAGCCCAATGTAAAATATGCTACACTCAATCTTGTTTTGCTCATGTTTTTATGTTAACACCTATAGATTGCCATTTTGTGGGCGTCTGAAATTGACAAAAATGTTACCCATTTGTCAGTAAGCAGTGTTGTTCTATAGTGTTTATGACCCAACTGAATATGACCCTGCACCCCTGGGTACCTACATAGTCTTTCTCAGTAATTTTGGGATAACATGTTGTACTACCTATTGTTGGATTTTAAATGTTGTTTTATGACAAACTTTAATAACATTGTAAAGTGTGTCCTTTTCTGTGTTCATATATTTATTGATTGTTTTGTTATGATTGTTATTGAAAAATCCTTTGGTGAAAATCCTTTGGTTTTGCGTACCGTTTACAGTATTTATTTACTTGGGTAGGCATTCACTGGCAATGTTGGGGTTGTAATATTCATGATTGGGGTTGTAGTTTTTGAGGATGCAGTTGTAGCTACAACCCCAAAAGTATATAAAGTTCCGCATGTGCCTGCGACCGTAATTTATGTACCTAAATGTTAAGTCAGATTTGATTATGTATCGTGTTTGGTTACGTCATAGTTTTGGTATTACTGGTACACTTTTCAGCCTGTCAAAAATGAAAACAAATATTCACATTAAATGAAAAATATTGCTTAGAACCTGTCTCTTCTTCTATAGGGACCTGAACAACTTGACAATGTCTTTAATCTTGCATCAGCTACAGAGAAGCTCATCAGAGTTTCTGCAACTTTTTTTTCATGTATGATCAATACTTCACAGAGTATAAATATAAATATTGCTTCAACGAGCGATATTGCCAATTGTGTTGGACCTTTGGGCGAGTTTGACCATAAACCCTGTTGCTGTTGCTGGAGAACCATTTTCCAACTTTCGATTTTGTCGGAGAACCATAGTCTATTGTTACCACCCCTGATCGTGGCACTTACTTAGTCCCGCCGTGTATCGTCCCCGTTACTTAGTCCCGCCGTGTATCGTCCCCGTTACCTAGTCCCGCCGTGTATCGTCCCCGTTACTTAGTCCCGCCGTGTATCGTCCCCGCTACTTAGTCCCGCCGTGTATCGACCCCGTTACTTAGTCCCGCCGTGTATCGTCCCCGTTACTTAGTCCCGCCGTGTATCGGCCCCGTTACTTAGTCCCGCCGTGTATCGTCCCCGTTACTTAGTCCCGCCGTGTATCGACCCCGTTACTTAGCCCCGCCGTGTATCGTCCCCGTTACTTAGTCCCGCCGTGTATCGACCCCGTGCCGGTCACGGCCGCCGGTGTGTGCGTCTGGAGCTTCCTCTTCGTCAGCAGGTCTGAACATGTCCTTCACGGTCACAGCATGGCTGGCTGTCGGTCGCAGACAGCTGACTGTCTCGGTCGGATCCTGTCATTGTCAGGCCTAGCAGGGGTCAGTCGGATCCTGTCATTGTCAGGCCTAGCAGGGGTCAGTCGGATCCTGCCATTGTCAGGCCTAGCAGGGGTCAGTCGGATCCTGTCATTGTCAGGCCTAGCAGGGGTCAGTCGGATCCTGCCATTGTCAGGCCTAGCAGGGGTCAGTCGGATCCTGCCATTGTCAGGCCTAGCAGGGGTCAGTCGGATCCTGTCATTGTCAGGCCTAGCAGGGGTCAGTCGGATCCTGTCATTGTCAGGCCTAGCAGGGGTCAGTCGGATCCTGTCATTGTCAGGCCTAGCAGGGGTCAGTCGGATCCTGTCATTGTCAGGCCTAGCAGTGGTCAGCCGGATCCTGCCATTGTCAGGCCTAGCAGGGGTCAGTCGGATCCTGTCATTGTCAGGCCTAGCAGGGGTCAGTCGGATCCTGTCATTGTCAGGCCTAGCAGGGGTCAGTCGGATCCTGCCATTGTCAGGCCTAGCAGGGGTCAGTCGGATCCTGTCATTGTCAGGCCTAGCAGGGGTCAGTCGGATCCTGCCATTGTCAGGCCTAGCAGGGGTCAGTCGGATCCTGTCATTGTCAGGCCTAGCAGGGGTCAGTCGGATCCTGTCATTGTCAGGCCTAGCAGGGGTCAGTCCGATCCTGCCATTGTCAGGCCTAGCAGGGGTCAGTCGGATCCTGTCATTGTCAGGCCTAGCAGGGGTCAGTCGGATCCTGCCATTGTCAGGCCTAGCAGGGGTCAGTCGGATCCTGTCATTGTCAGGCCTAGCAGGGGTCAGTCGGATCCTGTCATTGTCAGGCCTAGCAGTGGTGTCCTTCCTGCACTCGTCTGCTCTGCCATCCCCTCAGATTCATCCTGATACTCTACTCTATCTCTCCCGCACCATACTATCTATTGACTATTATGCTCCTTTCGTTTCAGCATCCGTTCTCTTGTTTATCTGCGTTTTCCCGCGCGATAGCCGCCGGGTGGGTTTTTGCTCGTCGGAGATGGACGTCTTTCAATTATCTCCATCATTTCTTTGTAGCCGGCGGCGTCACAGCTGTGCACCTTCTCAATTTGATTTTGTTATCGCAGCTCGTGAAGCTGCTCCGCCGACACCTCCTGGAAACTCCATTAACTCATATTCGGAGTCGGCCAGACCACTTAATCAAACCAGCGGCGTGCTGCGAGTCGATTGCGATTGGCCGGTGGCTCCATTCGGCAGCAGTCTGCCCCGGCGGACGCCTCGATAGCTCGGCTGCTCCGCTGCGCATTCTGCTCCCGGACGCCTCGATAGCTCGGCTGCTCCGCTGCCGCCGCTGCTGCCGCCAGACGCCTGGATTGCTCGGCTGCTCCGCTGCCGCCGCTGCTGCCACCGGACGCCTCGATAGCTCGGCTGCTCCGCTGCGCAGTCTCCTCCCGGACGCCTCGATAGCTCGGCTGCTCCGCTGCGCAGTCTGCCCCGGCGGACGCCTCGATAGCTCGGCTGCTCCGCTGCGCAGCCTCCTCCCGGACGCCTCGATAGCTCGGCTGCTCCGCTGCGCAGTCTCCTCCCGGACGCCTCGATAGCTCGGCTGCTCCGCTGCGCAGTCTCCTCCCGGACGCCTCGATAGCTCGGCTGCTCCGCTGCGCAGTCTCCTCCCGGCGGACGCCTCGATATCTTGGCTGCTCCGCTGCGCAGTCTCCTCCCGGACGCCTCGATAGCTCGGCTGCTCCGCTGCGCAGTCTGCCCCGGCGGACGCCTCGATAGCTCGGCTGCTCCCCTGCGCAGTCTCCTCCCGGCGGACGCCTCGATAGCTCGGCTGCTCCGCTGCGCAGTCTCCTCCCGGACGCCTCGATAGCTCGGCTGCTCACCTGCGCAGTCTGCCCCGGCGGACGCCTCGATAGCTCGGCTGCTCCGCTGCGCAGTCTCCTCCCGGCGGACGCCTCGATAGCTCGGCTGCTCCGCTGCGCAGTCTCCTCCCGGACGCCTCGATAGCTCGGCTGATCCGCTGCGCAGTCTCCTCCCGGACGCCTCGATAGCTCGACTGCTCCGCTGCGCAGTCTCCTCCCGGACGCCTCGATAGATTGGCTGCTCCGCTGCGCAGTCTCCTCCCGGACGCCTCGATAGCTCGGCTGCTCCGCTGCGCAGTCTGCCCCGGCGGACGCCTCGATAGCTCGGCTGCTCCGCTGCGCAGTCTCCTCCCGGCGGACGCCTCGATAGCTCGGCTGCTCCGCTGCGCAGTCTCCTCCCGGACGCCTCGATAGCTCGGCTGCTCCGCTGCGCAGTCTGCCCCGGCGGACGCCTCGATAGCTAGGCTGCTCCGCTGCGCAGTCTCCTCCCGGACGCCTCGATAGCTCGGCTGCTCCGCTGCGCAGTCTCCTCCCGGACGCCTCGATAGCTCGGCTACTCCGCTGCCGCAGTCTCCTCCCGGATGCCTCGATAGCTCGGCTGCTCCGCTGCGCAGTCTCCTCCCGGACGCCTCAATAGCTCGGCTGCTCCGCTGCGCAGTCTCCTCCCACACGCCTCGATAGCTCGGCTGCTCCGCTGCCCAGTCTCCTCCCGGACGCCTCGATAGCTCGGCTGCTCCGCTGCCCAGTTTGCCCCGGCGGACGCAGACGGCTGACAGTCGGCAAGGCATGGCAGCCGCCGCTGCCGGCGCTAATGGAAACCAACCAAAAACGGCCGCTAGCTGATGGTGCGACGAACGCGGCGCGGCGCGCCTGATTGATTTACATGGCTGCGCCGAGTTGTGTGGCTGGGTAACCGCTCTCGGCGCACAGCACAGCGGAGACAGAGCGGTCCTCGTCCTCAAGGCTCCAGACGAGCAACTGGTGACCTGTTGACCGAGAGATGGCGGCAGGTATGTACACACATAAGGGAAGATACCATTAAATCCGTTGAATAGAGGGGTGGGGTCGTTTCGTCACAAAATCATGATATATCATTTTATTCGTATCATATCCGTCGTGTTCATACACGAGAACTTGTTTGCTTTTGCCCTGCTGTGGAAAATGCATTAATTAATACAAAATCAGCTTTATCGGTGAGATATGATCACGACCCAGCGCACCCGAGACGATCTTTGCCGCGAAATTTATCACCTTTTGTACCCCGCTGAGGTGGCAGTCAGCGGCCCCGCCCCAGACGGAGAGGCAGTACAGTATGTGGGGGAACACGTGTGTCTGGATTTGGAGTTGGCGGGTCTCGGGTGTGAGGTGGTGACGAATTTTATACAGACAGAACAGGATGGAGTTGCACTTTTTGACTAAATTGGAAATGTGCTCCTCCCAGGACAAGTTGCGGTCCATGGTGACCCCCAGCATCTTCACGGACGGCAAGGGATTGAGTGTGTGGTTTGAGATGTTGAGCTGAAAGGATGGAGTCTTTTTAAGGGCTTGAGGATTACCGACAAGGAGGAGGTTGTGTCGTCTCTTCAGCCTTGGTTATGACCTCATAGCTTAGATCTTGCCCAATATATCCTGAACTGCTTCATTACAACCGCCTTAATGCAGCTATAGAGCAGGTTCAATCTTTTTAGAGCTGAAATAATCGATACCGTTCCTTAGCGGGTTAGTATACTTGTATTGAAGGACATCAAGTATCCTTCAATACAAGTATACTAACCCGCTAAGGAACGGTATCGATTATTTCAGCTCTAAAAAGATTGAACCTACTCTATAGCTGCATGAAGGCGGTTGTAATGAAGCAGTTCAGGATATATTGGGCAAGATCTAAGCTATGAGGTCATAACCAAGGCTGCAGAGACGACACATTTTTAGCAACTCCGACTCCGACTCCGACTCCGGCTTGACAAAAATCGACTCCGACTCCGACTCCAACTCCGACTCCGACTCCGACTCCGGCCTATATTCGTTCTCCAACCGCATGCTAGAAAGCAATATCTGCAATGTCATGTCTTACAGCTGACCAGAATACAACGTTTACAAAGTGAAGGTTGTTTAAACATTGTTAAATACACAAGCGAACTTAGAACTAGATCCTTTGTGGTCGTACCACATTGCCACAGCCACTGGCCACAGTGTTTGGCTGAGCACTTCAAACTCACAGGACGTAATCAAGCCATAGATACTTACGACCCTGCTGTAATCTCGGATTGTTTTCCCATATTGGCGACCTAAGGTCAGGTCAGTTTCGAGACCTTCCCTTTATAGGTCAACGATAAAATATACTAATATTTTCGTATCAGAAGGTACGCATTCGATCATAATAATTATTTTAACCCACGCCCTACGAGGGGGGCCTGACAGGCCCCCCTGAGGTTTTCTTAAATAACTTTTGACACATGAGGCGCATTTTGCTCAAATTTTCAGTAGCTGAGTTTACAACAATCATACGTAAGCTGTAAAAATTTAATTGAAATTAGTAAAGGATTTTTGGAAAAAATCATGTTTTGAAGACGTCAGTTGGTTGAAAAACAATAGATATTTGAGAGAAAAAATCGTAGAAATAGAGTTTTAAAGCAAATTGTAAACACAATTTACCAAAGATACAAAATGGCATTTTCTTTAAAATGGCAATCTCGGATTTGCAAAATTTTGGGTTTTTGATCCCTAAAATAGAAATAAAACTGATTGTTTTGGAAAAATCACCACAAAATCAAAATTTTCAAAGATGTTAGAAAAACTGGAATATATGTGAGAGAACTGAGTATGGACAATACCGAAACCAAATGTCAAAGCAATATCTCTATTTTTGACTGAGTGATGGCTCTTTAAGTATAAGGAACTCATGACGTCATTTGGTTAAAATAACTTTTTTACTTTTTGACAAGATAGGAACAAACAGTTACTTTTTCTGTGTTTCTGAGACAAAACTGGTCTAGAAACATGCCTTTTTATTTACATTTGCCAATGTCTAATTTTGAGGTTTTCTGACGAGCAAAATCTCTGTTGTGCAGACGTGGTCGAGCCGAGGTTACTTGGCCTGGAAGATCACCCGTTGACCTGAAACCTAAAAATCGCATACTGTTAGATTCTTCCCAGGACAGGCAAAATTCTGGTTCTTACCGCATTGCCCTAAGTTTCTTGGTTCGAAAGTTAACAGGGGGTGGCTTGTCAGGCCCCCCGTAGGGCGAAGGTGAAAAAAGCTCCCGTAGGGCGAGGGTTAAGATTATGCTATTATAGCTCATTTTTGATGACCCAAGTACAATTATGGCTCAGTGACCCCTACAAGATCGCGTGAGGTCATCTGAGGTGACCAGGCACTTATTTGCCAATAACTATTGATAGCATACAATGAAGATAAGAACGTGTGACCGGCACCACTGTGTATGTCACGTCGAGACGCGTCCGACATTGCGCAGTACGACATACCTGGTTCACCACATGACCTTAAATTACCTTGACCTGAGGTCAAATTTTGAATTTGACTTAGGTAACCTGGTCACCATGGTATGATTCGAATTTCTTTAACGAAACGAGGACGATGACGTTAAAATGGGCGCCGTGTGACCATAACTCGACGCGGGACATGTCGTCGCCGTCACCTCCGTCGACCTTAGTAGAGCCTTTGACAGAGTTGACCACGGTGTCCTCCTGACCAAGCTGCAGTGGTACGGCATCGATCCCCGATGGTTCCGGAGTTACCTCGATGATCGGCTGCAGGTGGTGAGAGGCGGATCACTATCCCTTCCTTTATCCCACGGCGTCCCTCAGGGTCCCTCGTGGGCCCACTCCTCTTCAGCATCTTCACGAGCGACCTTGCATCGTACCTTCCTCACGGGCGTCTGGTGTCCTACGCAGACGAAACCCAGCTCCTCGACTCCGCCCTCCCAGCACACCTATCCCTACTAAAATCCCGCCAGGAGGATACAATCATTGCGATCCAATCCTACTTCACTGCCAACTCCTTAAAGATGAACCCCACCAAAACCAACCTCCTCCTTGTCGGTACTCCTCAAGCCCTTAAAAAGACTCCATCCTTTCAGCTCAACATCTCAAACCACACACTCAATCCCTTGCCGTCCGTGAAGATGCTGGGGGTCACCATGGACCGTAACTTGTCCTGGGAGGAGCACATTTCCAATTTAGTCGAAAAGTGCAACTCCATCCTGTTCTGTCTGTATAAAATTCGTCACCACCTCACACCCGAGACCCGCCAACTCCTAATCCAGACACACGTGTTCCCCCACATACTGGACTGCCTCTCCGTCTGGGCCGGGCCGCTGACTGCCACCTCAGCCGTGTACAAAAGGTGATAAATTTCGCGGCAAGGATCGTCTCGGGTGCGCGGGGTCGTGATCATATCTCACCGATCGTGGAGTCGCTAGGCTGGCGTGGTATACGCGACCTCGTTGCGCGCCGCGACTGTATCGGCGTCTACAGAGCCTTAAACGATCCCCGCGCCCCGGCAGCGGTCCGATCGCTATTCACCCCTCCCACCGCTGTGAGTGAGCGCCTCACGCGGGCTGCGGTGGCTGGTGCTCCAGAGCTGCCCGCTTACCGGCTATCCATGTCGCGCAGGGCCTTTTCCTATAGGGCGGCCTAGTCTTGGAACCACCTGACGCCGGCCGTTATGGCCTCCCGGAGCCTCGCCGTGCTAAAATCCCAACTCGAAAATTGTGACGACGGTGTGTGAAAGCTTGACTTCGTACGTTTTATTAACATAGTTACCATGATTTATTGTGTGTGCGATGCGTGTTTTAAATTGTCTGTCGTGTTTTTCGTTTGTATCGCCCAACTTGTATCCCTTTCACTAGAATCGAACATTAAGCCATTTATATGGAATGATTCGCAAATACATGAATACATAACTGTCGACTGTCGGTGCGTCCAAAACCCCAATTATCATCAGATGACGCTAAAATGATTGTCCTATCTTCATCAGGCGGAAATATACCGCTAGATGAGTAAACTGTAGATTTTATTTTCCACTAGTTTTCTTTCGAAAAGGGGTGTAAAGTTAATATCCCTAAGCCGACGACTATTCTACCGACCAAAGTAATCGCCAATTGTCAAAAAGTCGACTCCGACTCCGGGCCGGAGTTGGAGTCGGTAAGATTTTAGCGACTCCGACTCCCACTCCGACCAAAACTGCCTACTCCGACCGACTCCAACTCCGACTCCGACTCCGACTCCGCAGCCCTGGTCATAACTATCATTTCGGCTCGAGAACTTTGCGCCGAGGACAGTTGTTGAAGTCTAGCCGATGATTGCGACATAGCCAATATTCAACAAGCCGCAATGCAATATTCGCCTGTTTACGCCGTGAAGATGCATTTGCGTTATAATTCTAGTCGGAAGTAAGACACTGAAGGTGAATCAGTCGCCGCCGACCGTATCCTCTCAACTCCACCAGATTAGTTTAACATCGGATCAGGCGAGCGGCAGCCTTCCGAGATCACGGCATCATCTGTCTGTCAGATGACTTGGTTGCCAGCCTGCTCTAACAGGGCGTGGGCGTCCGCCGGTAGGTACGCTGATCACACCCTACGGCCTGGCTGGCTGAGCCGCCTCCAGCGGCCGGCAGCCGGCCCGGTCCGGTCCGGTCTCAGGTTCGGTCTCAGGTCCGGTCTCAGGTCCGGTCTCAGGTCCGGTCTCAGGTCCGGTCTCAGGTCCGGTCTCAGGTCCGGTCTCAGGTCCGGTCTCAGGTCCGGTCTCAGGTTCGTTTTCAGGTCCGGTCTCAGGTCTGGTCTCAGGTCCGGTCTCAGGTCCGGTCTCAGGTCCGGTCTCAGGTCCGGTCTCAGGTCCGGTCTCAGGTCCGGTCTCAGGTCCGGTCTCAGGTCCGGTCTCAGGTCTGGTCTCAGGTCCGGTCTCAGGTCCTGTCCCAGGTCCGGTCTCAGGTCCGGTCTCAGGTCCGGTCTCAGGTCCGGTCTCAGGTCCGGTCTCAGGTCCGGTCTCAGGTCCGGTCTCAGGTCCGGTCTCAGGTCCAGTCTCAGATCCGGTCTCAGCTCCGGTCTCAGGTCTGGTCTCAGGCCCGGTCTCAGGCCCGGTCTCAGGGCCCCTCTCACGTCCCGTCTTAGGTCCGGTCTCAGGTCCGGATCTCAGATCCAGGAGAGTCGGCTAACGAGCGTCATGGACTGTAACGACGGAGGTGGCGTGACGTGTGCTGCGCTGAGATTCGACCACTCGTGCCCTCAGAGGGAGTATACGGTACCGGGTAGGTACATAACAAGGTAGACAGGACAGGGGACCCCGCCCCGCTACAGGGGACAGTACACGGTCTGTAATAGAGATTGTCGGATTTAGGATCCGGGTTTTGACAGACCACCAATTGCCAACCCTGCCTCGCTAAATCCTCGTATCTGAGCGCGGTACGAGCAGCTGCCACCGGTGGCTGCGCTGATGGCTGCCACTGGTGCTGGCGCTGACACTGTGACCGCGAGAGCAGGAGCAGATGTCAGCTGTCAGCCACCGGCTCCCCAGCCCCTCCCACCGGCTCCCCAGACCCTCCCACCGGCTCCCCCAGCCCCTCCCACCGGCTCCCCAGCCCCTCCCACCGGCTCCCCCAGCCCCTCCCACCGGCTCCCCCAGCCCCTCCCTCCGGCTCCCCAGCCTCTCCCACCGGCTCCCCCAGCCCCTCCCACCGGATCCCCCAGCCCCTCCCACCGGATCCCCTAGCCCCTCCCACCGGCTCCCCAGCCCCTCCCACCGGCTCCTCCAGCCCCTCCCACCGGCTCCCCCAGCCCCTCCCACCGGCTCCCCAGCCCCTCCCACCGGCTACCCAGCCAATCCCACCGGCTCCCCCAGCCCCTCCCACCGGCTCCCCGGCTGCTGGCACCTGGCTGCCAGGTCGGCCGTCTGGCGGCGCCGCCGTCGGGTCAGGTGCTGCCCTAATGGTCAGCTGAGTGCAGTAACTGGGCGACCTGACTGCTCCACGCAGGTAGATCATGTCCGATAATGACAATCAATAGGTCCAGCCGCGTCACTATCTGGCCTCTGAGCCACGAATATCATCCGGAGATCTTATATCCAGTAATCTTATGCGGCAATCTCCCCCGTACCATTACCTGGAAATCCACTCTGCACTCGTCAGTCTTTCTCGGGAGGCTTTCAGAGCAGCTTCGGTCGGTAATTTTGCCGCGTGCTTTCACCAGGCAATATTTCATGAAGAGCTCAGTGGGCCCAATCTTACCAAGAATGCCGTACTTGGTCCAATGAACCAATGCCGTACTTGGACTGCCCATTCACGGCATTTGGTAACACTGGATTCTTGACAAGAGCCCAGTGTTACCAAATGCCGTACTTGGACTGTCCATTCACGGCATTTGGTAACACAGGGCTCTTGTCAAAAGTCCAGTGTTACCAAATGCCTTGAATGGGTAGTCCAAATACGGCATCGGTCCATTGGACCAAGTACGGCATTCTTGGTAAGATTGGACCCTGGAGCCCTACCGAGAAACGAAGTCTGGTAGCCGAACACCATAATTATATAATCAGCTTATGGTCATCATAGAGACACATGCACAATGCACATTGTACTGGGGTTAGTTGCGCATTTTTTGCCTAAATCGGTTTACAGGGTCACCCACACATTAACATTAGTTTTGAGTTCAGATAGCCAAGTTAGTGGCTATGTAGTGAAATTTAGGAAGATAGCATTTAAACCAAACACAGTTATCTGAGGCCTGTTTGGCATCTTATAATCTTCGACTGCGCATGCGCAGCAAGGCCCACTGAGTCTGGGCAGAGGCTAACTGGCGCATGACGTCAGGAACTATGACGTCATTGCCCGGCATGCTCCTCAGAATGTCGAAGCCAGAAATTTCTGGATGCGCCCGATCTCAAAATACAATTTAGACGATATTGGCGCCGGCGACAAAATAAGCGGACACCTATTGCGGAAATTGGTGGATTTTGAGAAGATGAAGATGAAGCAACTCACCTCATCGGCTGATGATCACGGTCTTCGTTGACTACTTTCTTGGTCTTCCATGAAAGCACAATTGATTAAATCAAAGAACTGAGGAATCCCACTTCGCTCACCTTCCATCCCGATCACAATATATAAATACATTATTATAAACAATTCAAATAAACGTATTTCAGGCGTCACAACGGGATTACACGAACGCTTCAATAATGACAACAGAGAACAGAAAGCTTATAGAAAGGCTGCTGCCATTTTTTATAGACCACTTTTGCATTGCAAATGCAATTGTTATATAATATTCTGCCCATCTACGACGTCATCAAAAGGCTCATGACGTCACTGAAAATGTGACGTCACCTAAGCCAAAAATATTATTAGATGCCGAGCACCACTCGGGACTTAGATAATTTTTAATTGATTTGGGCCTTAGTAGTTTTATTTGGTAGTTTTGGTAGTTTTCTTCCGATGACGTCATCTCTTCGTCACCGTCGTGTGTACCTGTTTAGAGATAAACCTTGAGGGTCTGTTTTGTTTAATTTTCTATCATCATGCTATTGCACTTGCCAACAGGTCCCTAATTTCCTATAAATATATTTAATAATTATGTTGTGATTTTAGTTTCAATTTTATTTATTTCGAAAGCTCACATTTTCGAAACCCGTGATAATAAAATATTGTTTGTATTCAAGTCCAAAGAAGTGTCTGGAAACAGGTTCCATGTCAACTGAACCAGGACAACTGAACCAGTGATAACTGAACCAGTGTCAACTGAACCAGTGACAACTGAACCAGTGACAACTGAACCAGTGACAACTGAGCCAGTGACGACTGAACCAGGACAACTGAACCAGTGACAAAAGAACCAGGACAACTAAACCAGAACAACTGAACTAGTGCCAATTGAACCAGTGACAACTGAACTAGTGCCAATTGAACCAGTGCCAACTGAGCCAGTGCCAACTGAACCAGTGACAACTGGACGTCATTGCATTATAGCCAAAATTTATATTAAAGTTAACTGACCTTGGTTCTATTTTGCCAAACTTGGGGCCTTGGCGACTGCCGGCTGCGTAATTTGGAATGTAATATTGCGATCAGTCAAGACCACGAAAAAGCCAGCAGGAAACTGCGATGCGTTACCAAAAACCAGCGATTTGACGATCCCCATGGACCAGTTATCTACGAGATGATCTAGGGGGGGTCCGTGGGGGGGGGGGGCGACAGCCCCCCCCCCCCCTGGTAGGTTCCGCAGCGCAGCGAGCGAATGCGAGGGGGCGTTCTAAACATGGAACACTTCGACCGTAATTGCTGTACAGGTTAGGTAAGGTTCGATTAGGTTATTACAATATTGTTTTCTGCCACACCCTGGTCCATTGGGATCGTCAAATTGCTGTGTTCTGGTAACGCAGCGCAGTTTCCTGCTGGCTTTTTCGGGGTCTTCACTGATCGCAATATTATATTCCAATATACGCAACCGGCGCACATAACTACATTGTTTGCCTAATTCGATTCACCATAAACTCGCGAGGTGTGACGCGTTTGTGACGTACATCTGAAAATGACGTCATGGTGTATGCTATATTATTTCATCAAAATGTTCACAGTTCCCGGGTTTTATGACAAATAAATAGAAGAATCGTAATTTGCGTACTTTGTTTAGTCATTGCATAGCATTCTATCGAATATACCAAGGCAGGGGTGTCGTTTTACGAAAATGATTGGTAGGGCCCAACCGCTCCGCCAAAACCTAACCTACCCTAAATTTGAGTTTCTCCTCGGATTTCAGGCACTTAATTTTAGGTTCCAGCCTCCAACCTCCAATATTTTTTAACTCTAAAAAATCAACAAATCACACTTTTGTCACTACAACATCACCAGATTCAAATATCGTCATGGATTCGCGGGTTTGGAGGGGGGAGGAAATTTTAAATTCTGTCCATCCATGTGACGCACAGCCTTTTTCACATGGTGACCGACTCACTGGCGGATCCAGCCTCTCTCCGTGGGGGTCTTTTTTGTGGCAAAAAGTACCCCTCCATTTTTTTTGGTAACCGTAGATTTGGGCCGGTCACCTTATTTTGGTATTCGAGCCATCGCAGGAAACTGCGATGCGTTACCAAAAACCAGCGATTTGACGATCCCCATGGACCAGTTGTCTACGAGATGATCTAGGGGGGGGGGGGGGGGTCTGTGGGGGAAGTAACTTCAAATTCACGAAAAAAAAATGTTTTTCTTCTTCGAAAACATTTATTTTTATTTTTTTGGGGTCAAAAACCAAAAAATCGCAAATCCGAGATAGCTATGTTGAAGATAATGTGATTTCCTTTCTTCTGACGTTTTTATTTTTAATTTGCTTCAAAACTCCACTTTCTACGATTTTCCAATATGTATCGTTTTTCCACCAAAAATGGTATGACATGACGTCATTAAAACGTCATTATCTCACAAAATACTACATCAACTTATTTGACATTTGGTGAGAGAAATGGGTTTAATTGATGCAACATAAGGTACTTGAAGTTCAACGTTGATATCTATCATAGTTTGCAAGTTATTGAGAAAATCAAGGAGGGGGCAGATTCTCTCTCCCCCCCCCCCCCCCCAGCGGGGCGCGGGTTAAGTGTCACTGGGGCTGCTTGAATTGCATCAGGTGCGCTGTTGTGTCTATCAAATACAAATTTCAAATTCAATCACACGAGAGAAGAAAAAAAACTTTCGTTTTTATGAAGTTTTTTCCTCATATCATTGTTTTTCGCGTTCAGTGCACGGAACGCGCGGGGGATGCTTGTATTGAATGCCCTCCACCCCCTGTGTCAAAAAAAAACTTGGGTGTCAGAGTGCAAAATTTAAGCCAGACCATTAGAGTGGAAAATTATGTAGAAAATAGTACATAATACAGTAATGGTACAAACAGGTACAATGGTTTTGAATATGAAAAGCAGTAGGTTTCATTAAAATCATGCATTTTTTCCAATATTTATGTCAGAATCAATATCAAAATTCATAAATTGGGAGCGGAAAACAGGGTTGGGCAAAGTTACCGTTCTGCCATTCTAATCGGTGACAAATTTCTAATCGGCCATTGGTGGAGTAATCGGTGACAAATCTTAGACAGACAAGAAGGTACCACACCTTTGCAAATGATCACTTCTGGCATGATACGCGCACCTAGATATAATTAAGTTTCCCAATGGAAAACACAATTCTAAGTAATAGTACATTATTCCAATGAGGAAACCAACCTTCGGTTAATCCTGCACCTCTAAAATATTCCTGCAGTTCTAAGAAAATCCTGCAGCTCTATAAAATATTTAAGCAAGCGCTCACGAGTTCGTTTGTTCACGGAACAAAACATGCGCAAATAACGCAATATCAACGATAATGAACACTGCGCGCAGCCTGGCGGCTGGGAAACGGCACATGAACGCCACACGCTGTTCAATTACAACGGAGACAGAACGGTAGTGTGTCGCCGTCCTCCTCCGTTCGGGTATGCATCTTTTGAGGAGTACAGAACAGAGGCCGTTCAGCGTGGCGATAGTAATTTGTGCTGTGCAAGATGTGTGTGTGGACTGCGACTCGCAGGGGTGACACCGCTATAGCCGCCTCGTTTGAGCCTAAAGCTTGATGTGACGTCACTGGAGGCGGAGTCACGGCATGTCACGGCGCGTTTCGCGGCATATCCGGCAATTCACTTGGGCAGAATCATACAAATTAGCATGTGCTAGGAATTAATGGGGACTGAGAATTCACCACGCTCGTCTTCGTGAATCCCTGGCTGTACGAAACAGCGAGCTGTAACTGGCGACTGACTACGTTTTCTGCATGAGCGCGGCGCCGACGAAGGAGCCGGCTACCGCCAGTGACGTCATCCGGTGGTCAGCCGAGTTCAAGGCCGAATGGCTCTTGTCCTTACCAAATCGGTAGGCTGCCTACTAAGTTTACATAACCTTCTGGCTTATCCAGTGTAAATATGTGGAAGTGTTGACATCAGGCTCTTGATTTGACGTATCGGGTCAAGTATCGGGTGTTCTTCAGAAGATGTGTCATGGGTGCCAAATAACCTTGGTAGTTGTGGCGCCCGTAACCCCCAATCGTCATCATATCATCATCATCAGAGGATGTGGTCTTCGACCCCTTGAATCTGCTGGTGTAGTGTCTGATGTGTCATGCTGAGGTGCTTTAAAGATCAATATACCCCAGTGTATGACATTTTCCTCTGATTTGCCTGTGTATGTGCTTAACTTAACCCGCGCGGCGCTGGGGTCTCCAGCCGAACGCGCGGCGCTGGGGGGGGGGGGGTAAATTTTACCCCCCCCCTCGTATCTTCCGAACCAATAACCGCAGCGAGACGCACAATGCGGCGATCGCAAGCTCTCAACGAGAAGAATCGAATGCATACTCGAAATTCTTAAAATAAGGTCAAATGTCAGGTCACGGTCAGGTCAAATGTAAAATGTAAGTATTTGAGTTTTTGGGGCTATACTTTCCATCCAAAGCCTTATATTGCAACTATTATCTCACAAAGTGCTCCAGAGTGTATAATGCATGTCCCGCATAAGTAAAAGCGAAATTGTAAGCTAAGGTCAAGGTCAAGGTCAGGTCACACAAGGTCACAGGTCTACGAAAGCCATGCGACACATGTTGTATGGGTTATTTTACACGTATAATTCGATAGAAGCAACCATTTTCACAGCCTGACACCATATAATCGTCCTCGGGTCAAGGTCAGGTCATAATAAGGTCAAAATTTGAAATTGATTAATCTAAATAAACATTGCATGTTTCTGGACTAGTTTTATCTTCGAAATACAGTGGTGGCATTTATTTGTCTGTATCTGGTCAGTAAAACCCAAAAAAACGCAATAAAAAAAAATGACGTCATGAGTTACTTGTTCTTAGAGAGCCATAAGTCAGTCAAAAATAAATAAATTGCTTTGAAATTTGGTTTGAACATCGTTCATACTCAGTTCTCTAATATATCTTCCGTTTTTTTGAAAATCTTGAAACAAAAAACTTTTGTGGAAATTCTTCCCCAAAAATTAGTTTTTTTGCATTTTTGGGGGTCAAAAACCCAAAATTTTCAAATCTGAGATAGCCATGTCAAAGACAATGTTATTTTCCTTCTTTTGACGCCTTTTATTTGCAATTTGCAGTAACACGCTATTTTCTACGATTTTTCAAACATTTAACGTTTTTTTCACCAAAATGACATGGCATGACGTCACTAAAACGTCATTATCTGCCACAAATTTTCACGAGTTTAAAAAAAAAAATGGCAGAAGACGTAGAATTGATGCACCATAAGCTACCGTAAGTTTCACTTTGATATCTGTCATAGTTGTCAAGTTATGAAGAAAATCCGGGAGGGGGGGTAAAAATTTACCCCCCAGCACCCTCGTCCTACGGGAGCTTTTTTCACCTTCGCCCTACGGGGGGGCTAACAGCTCCCCCTGTTAACTTCTCAACCAAGCAACTTAGAGCAATGCGGTAAGAACCAGCATGTTGCCTGTCATGAGAGGAATCTAACAGTATGCGATTTTTAGGTTTCAGATCAACGGGTGACCTTCCAGGTCAAGTGAATGACCTCGGATTTAACACGTCCAGAACAGCGATTTTGCTCTTCAGAAAACCTCAAAATTAGAAATTGATAAATGTAAATAAAAAGGCATGTTCCTAGACCAGTTTTGGCTCAGAAATACAAAAAAGGTAATTATTTGTTCGTATCTTGTCTAAAAATGTCAAAAAAGTTATTACAAAAATGACGTCATCAGTTTCTTACACTTAGGAAGCGATCACTCAGTCAAAAATGAAGATATTGCTTTGAAATTTGGTATGGGTATTGTCCATACTCAGTTCACTCACATATATTCCGGCTTTTCTAATATCTATGACAATTTTGGATTTTGTCAAAAACCCAAATTTGTGAAAATCCGAGATTGCCATTTTAAAGAGAATGCCATTTTGTATCTTGGTGAATTGCGTTTGCAATTTGCTTTAAATCTCTGTTTTTACGATTTTGCAAATATTTCTCATTTTTTACCAACATGACGTCATCAAAACATTATTATCTCACAAACCACTTGACCAATTTCAATTAAATATGTACAGCCTACGTACAATTGTTGTAAACTCAGCTATCGAAAATCTCAACAAGATGCATCTCATGTGTCAAAAGTTATTGAATAAAAACCTCACGGGGTGGGGGGCTGTCAGCCCCCCCCCCCTGTAGGGCGAGGGTTAAACTTGGTTGGTAGGTACAGAAGCGTCACCTTTTTACGCAATTTGGTAATCTTTGACTAAGGTACTGTCAGTGTGCCGCGCTATGCACAGTATGGCAGCATATGGTAACATCAGAAAAGTAGCGGCATTGTGCACCAAAACAAAATTCCCATATTTCTTCTGACGGAGCCATTAAACTTAACTTAACCTAACCTTACCTATTAATAATAACAACTTTGTCGTAATACATTTTGGCCTTGTGCGCCACAGCAAAATATCTATATTTCTTCTGACAAAGCTGTTAAACTAAACTTAACCTAACACATAACCTATTAATAATAACAGCTTCATCAGAATACATTTCGAAATTTTGCTGTAGTGCACAATGCTGCTGCCTTTCTGATGTTACTATATGACACTGTGACATACCATGCTGCCATACTGTGCATAACATGAAGTACCAACAGGTACCTTAGTCAAACAACCAGGATTTTTTGGTGTCTGTCCCCCCTCCCCTAGGGGGAGGGGGGCAGGGCAAATAGTTTTTTCCCCACCAGTTTCCCATTCTCATAGGACTAATTATAAAATGCTGCTAATCATGGGGGGGGGGGGGGGGCAGACTGGTTTTTGATTTGACTCTGCAAATTGCTTGCATTGAAGAAGAATCACTTCACCACCATATCTTTGTATTCATGAATCAAGATTGAATCAAAATTTACATGCAATCAAATTTAACTATTCTTAACAATTCAAGTGTGCATGATAAATTGTGTGACTGCAAATACAATGCAGTCCCAGTGGCTATGCACTCATTTCTACTGATATATTATTGCTATAACAATGTTTTAATGATCATAATTCATATATACCTATGGCTTTGTAAGTTTCCATTTTTATTGATTTGACATAAATTCAACACATTTAAATGTTTAATCAAACGTGAATTGATTAAAATATTGTTTTGATTCTTTGAATCGGGAATAATCAATTTTCAAATTTGTTATTCATGAATCCAAAGGTGGTTTAATCATAAAAGTTCCAAAATGAATCATTATTGAATCATTCCCCAAAAGTTGAATCAATAACCAGTCGGGGGGGGGGGGGGGGGCGGCAGTGTCATCCAGTAGGGCCTGACCTGCAACCCCCTTCCCTCCAGGTAAGGTCCTAGTATTGCTTTGAAGCCATGGTGCAGCCTATTGGGTGGGAAATTCAGCCTAAAAACTAACAACAGAGAGTTGAGAAGTCAGCCTAAGAAGACCATATGATGCACCCAGCAGTCGGTTTGCCAAAACATGAACTCACCCAGAAGGCAGGGTCCTACCAAATGTGTGGAAAAGTTATGCTATATTGGTCAAGGGCAGAATATCTGATAGTTTATTGTCTGCTATGTTATGTTGAGGCGCTAAAAATGTCTCATTTGTATGAAATGTTCCTCTTAACCCGCGAGTTACTGGGGTATATTTCATAACGCGACTCACTGGGGGGGAGGGGGGCTATTCCACCCCCCCCCCCCCCCCCCCCCCCCCTCGGATCTCCGGAACTACTGGACCGAATGTAAAAATGCAAACGACATTCGATAGCCCTGATAAATGTATCGAGGGAAACATAATATTGTTGACCTCGGGGTCAATGATGACGTCACAGGTCAGGTCAAGTACAAAATGTTTGACCTGTCGAAAGGTCTCGATGGATGGAATTGTCGCGCAAAATTGTGATATTAAACGCATAAGCTGTCGATAAATCGGTATGATTCGTGTGTCTGACACTTATAAGTACCTTTCTAAGCTGTTTATGACCTTGGGTCAAGTCAAGGTCATCCGAGGTCACGTGGTCAATCTGCAGATTACGTTCATTAGGCGTTGTAACACATATTTATGGGTTTGTCTTTCGTCTAGAACGCGAAAAATGACCTTAGAACATTGTTTGTTCCATATAAATAGAAGTAAAAAGCAAAAACGGAAATGCGTTTTTTATGCATCGTAACGCTGGGAGGAGGTGGGAGGTCGATATTTGTTATTTAACCCTATTTGTAACAGGATCCTGGCTACCCCTATTTGTAACAGGGGGGGGGCGGATTTCGCCCCCCCCCCCGGAGATCTCGAGATCTACCCGTCCGATTTTCAAAAATGAAACGGCGTTTGGTTCCCCTCAAAACGATCTACATTTCTTAATAATACAAAATCTATTTTTTGATAGGGGGGCAACAGGGGGCAAAAACCACATATTTTAGTGGTATTTTTGATCCCACATAGTTTTCATGTTTATAGACCGATTTTAGCACAATTAATACGAATCGATAGAGATTGAATTGGAAATGAATATATGACAGTGGCGTTTGAAATTTCAAAAATCATAGGCGTGTGCAGGTCACTCAATATGGGGGTGAAGTAAATGCGTAATAAAACAATTTTTTGATGTGTTTTTTTAAGAAATGAAATGGTATGTGATTGTGACATTAGGCAAAACAGTTAAAAATCATATTTTTCCATAGGCGGTACCAGGTTAGTGAAAAAGGGGGGTAAAATTGGAAAAAAATATTAACCGCAGACAAGTTGCTACCCAGCACTATAAATATGTTACTGATCGTAGATAGTTCCTTTTTGCATGTTGTACTTCATAATAGGCGTATCCAGGATCCAAACTGGGGCGGCTCAATAACTTTTGATAAGTATATTATCCGCTATTATGATACTAACTAGTCAACAGTGACTATTTCACTTACAACTTCAATTAACATTGCTTACCCCCTTTTACCCTACCTGGACTCGCCTATTATCTTATAATCGTTCGTAGAGTAGCCTGTGGTGCGTGTTTCATCCGAAAACTACAGTATGTTATGTCATTGTACGCCCATGCCTCTTAGTTTCCTTGCAATAATATGACCCCCCTTTCTTCCATTCCTGAGCGCGCCTCTGCAAAAAAAATGACTTTATTCCCTTTCCTGGCCTCATATGTGCATATATAATTATAAGCTAACCGTCTATTGCGCCGTTAATCGCTGGGCATATCGTCATCACCAAGCCAGTCACCCCCCTTTTCAATGTGCCTGAACACGCCCCTGAAACTCTATATGTAATAAATTATGCAAATAATGGAAGCAGAAGCTATCGTTTACATCTTGATAACTATAAAATGCCCCTTAAATTGCTCTATTTGCTTCCCGCTAAGCATTGAATATTTCCTGGAAACTCCCCCCCCCCTTTTCAAGCCCCTGAAACCGCCTCTGCCATGAAATTTTAATTATATTTAATTAACATCAACTAATTTGAACTTGTTGCAATCACCGTGAACCGATGTAACTCCTTCATACTTGAGGCAGTTACGAAGAAACCGTGAAGATCGCATTTCCGTATTTTCGCCAAATATCGCCTCCGAACCCAGACCCAAAACTGTACCCTGGAACCGCCTCTGTTCAGGTTAAGCAACTCCAAATTTTGACTCCAAATGCGGTATTCAATTCTATGAAAACTCCTCAAAATTGTATTGGCCTGCTCCCAGCCGTTCTGGAGATATCTGCGAAAACATGAGGGGGGGGGGCGGAATCCGACCCTCCCTGTTACGAAATAGGGTTAAAGGTCATAAATCAGTCATTTTTGAAGATATCGACTTCAAATTTGGTACACATTATCACCGCACATGTCTCGAACACGATATATTTCCGGTTTTGGATAATTCTGATTTTTTCTTGAAAATTTTGTTTAAACAAAAATGTATTTGGATTTCTCAATTTTTTTAATAAAAAACTAAAAATCCGAGATAGCAGTTGGATAGCCCGGTCTAATTTCAGTAATTTCATTTAAGACACAATTGAGTTTATATCAAACATCGTACCTTTGACAGCGTTTTCCGGAAACCATTATTTTGCAACAAAACGAAGAACATGACGTCACTATGACGTCATTCCCGGTTTGACCTATCATAACCTCATACTTTTACTTATGCCAACACGTGTATAATTGATGTGAGAGGAAGTTACTGCAAGTTTGGTGACGATACCAGTATTGTTTAGGAGTTATTCGCAAAATAACGGGAGGGAGGGCAAAAAATAGCTCCCGCAGTAACTCGCGGGTTAAGTTGCCCATGTATGTGCTAAACTGAACTAGGTAGGTAGGTACAGGAGGTCACCCCTGTTTGTTACCCCTCCTCCCACTCCAACAGGACTAATTTTAATCCTGCTAATCTGGGGGGGGGTTCAGAATGATTCTGAGGGGCCATCTTATTTTTGTTTTCTATATTCATTTTGTGCTTTCAACGCCTGTGTGATTGTTGACAACCTTTGACTAAGAAACATATTTGCATGCTGGTGCACAATATGACAGCACATTATGATGTCATACTACCATGTTGGCAGACGGCAGCATTGCAAAAAGCAGAAACATAGTGCACCAAAGGCAACATTTTAATACCTTATTACCGCTAATTGTCTCCAGTAGTCTTCGCGCCCTTAACCCTATTTGTAACAGGGGGGGGGGGGCGGATTCCGCCCCCCCCCCTCATGTTTTTGGAAGATATCTCCAGAACGGCTGGGAGCGGGCCCATTCAATTTTGAGACTTCTCATATAATTGAATAACACACTTGGAGTCAAAAATGTGTGTTCTTAACCTGAACAGAGGCGGTTCCAGGGCACAGTTTTGGGTGGGTTCGGAGGCGACATTTGCGATATAATTCGGAAATGCGATCTTCACGGTTTCTTCGTAACTGCCTCAAGTATGAAGGGGTTACATCGGTTTCAGGGTGATTGCAACAAGTGCAAATTAGTTGATGTTAATGAAATATCATAAAAATTGCATGGCAGAGGCGGTTTCAGGGGCTTGAAAAAAGGGGGTTCCAGGAAGTATTCAATGTTTGGCGGGAAGCCAATATAGCAATGTAAGCGGCATTTATAGCTATCAAGATGTAAAAGATAGCTTCTGCTTCCATTATTTGGATAATGTATTACATATAGAGTTTCAGGGGCGTGTTCAGGCACATGAAAAGGGGGGGTGACTGGCATGGTGATGACGATATGCCAGCGATAACGGCGCAATAGATGGTTACCTTATAATGATATATGCACATATGAGGCCAGCAAAGGGAATAAAGTCATTTTTTGCAGAGGGCGCGCTCAGGAATGGAAGATAGGGGGTCATATTATTGCAAGGAAACTAAGAGGCATGGGCGTACAATGACATAACATAATGCTGTTTTCGGATGAAAAACCGCACCACAAGGTACTCTACGAACGATTATAAGATAAAAGGCGAGTCCAGGTAGGGTGAAAAGGGGGGTAAGCAATGTTAATTGAAGTTGTAAGTGAAATAGTCACTGTTGACTAGTTAGTATCATAATAGCGGATAATATACTTATCAAAAGGTCTTGCGCCGCCGCCCAGTTTGTATCCTGGATACGTCTATGATGAAGTACAACATGCAAAAAGGAACTATCTACGATCAGTAACATATTTATAGTGCTGCGGTAGCAACTTGTCTGCGGTTAATATTGTTTTCCAATTTGACCTCCCTTTTTCACTAACCTGGTACCACCTATGGCAAAACATATTATTTATAACTGTTTTGTCTAATGTCGCAATCACATACCATTTCATTTACAAAAAAAAAACATCAAAAAATTATTCTTATTACGCATTTACTTCACCCCCATATTGAGTGACCTGCACACGATATTTTGCATTTTCGAACGTCACCATCATATATCAATTTCCAATTCAATCTCTATCGATTCCTATTAGTTGTGTTAAAATCGGTTCATAAACATGACAGCTATGTTTTGATCAAAATACTACTAAAATTTGTAGTTTTTGCCCCCCTGTTGCACCCCTATACAAAATTTAGATTTGTGTATTCATTTAGAAATGTAGATCATGTTGAGGGGAACCAAACACCGTTTCATTTTTGAAAATCGGACGGGTAGTTCTCGAGATCTCCGGGGGGCAGAATCCGTCCCCCCCTGTTACAAATAGGGGTAGCCAGGAGCCTGTTACAAATAGGGTTAAACACTAATCAACAAACAACAAAACCTGCGTCTGTCAGTGTCATTTTTTTTGTTTTGGAAAAGTTGGCAAAATTGTAGGGAAAAAAATGGTGACAAACTTCGGGCTTCAGAATCCCAACGATGACACACAGCTAGGGCTTCCCAGCCCTGGTGGAAAATTCACTCATAAAATGGGCAGTGAGAGTGGACAATTATTAATATTTGGGTGTCACTCTCATATCCCACTCAAATCGACAAATTTTGGAACACTGACCCCCCCCCCCCCCCGCCAGATTCCTGGGGGGGATTTCCCCCTCATGCGTCTCCCCTCCCCTGGATCCGCCAGTGGACCGGTTCAAGTGCAACTTTTCGACAAAACCGACACACATACCAGACCGGCACAGCAGTACGCTGATGTAGGTAACCCGTTGCGGCCTGGAATATTTCGTTTTGTACGGGGTAAAAGCGACGCATTTATATTTAAATTAGCCCGTGCCGTGTCGGTGGGGAGGGGGGTTGGGGACCCCCTAAGATTTTTCGAGGATAGCGGAAAACGGCGGCGCGCAGCGACGCTGTTTTTGGCACAGCTTTTTGGGCATCAATTACCCACATTATGTAAAATGATTGACCTCGGGTCATCTCACCAGACCAGGTTACCAGGTCCATCTCCAAAAAAAGTTTGCTGTCGTACCACAGTCACAGTTTTTGGGTGATCGGTTTCAATTTACATGATTTCATGAGGTCGTATATATCTACAATTCGTTAATCTTGGATTTTTTTATTCCGAAGATATGCAATATAGCAGTCCAATTCCTTATGGATCATGTTATCATAGGCCATTCTTGATGAGCTATGAGGAATTGTTGTTCAGTGACCTCTTTAGGGTCAGCCTAGGTCATCCGAGGTCACCAACACCGTTTTGTCAGTAACTCGACAGAATGAAGACAGAGAAGTGAAACCGGCACCAATGTGTTTGTCTCGTTGAGACACGTTTCCCAATATGCAACATAACCTACTTGAGTCAACACTTGACCTTGACCCGAGGTCAAATTTATAAGTTGACCGAACCTAGTCCTCATTAATATTATTCGAACCGCCTGGAGGAGAAAAACACGATGGTGTCAAAATTATTACATTATATTATGTATTAGGTAACAAGTTATTTGCGAGAAAAAATACCCCAAAATATATGGTGATCTCTAGTGACCTCTGGGGACCTCAATATTAATCTGAGCCCCAAAATATTATATGATTTCTAATTGATTTTTGACGAGCTATCGAACGGTGTTTTTGGATTTCGTCTACTCATTATAGGAGCCGAGTTAAGAGGGGTGTTTCAGAACCAATCAGATTGAGATCATCCCAATGACGTCATATTGGCACCATTTGGTAGCAATTTAATTTCATATGGCCCACTAAAGGGATAACAACCCCCTGCGTCAGAGTTCAAATAATGAGCGTGACAATTGAGGCAAAATAAGCCTGATTAAGAAAGTGAGTCAAAATACAGGTGTATTTTTGGGAGGTCTTTCAAGGGGTGTGGACAGCCGACGGGTGCAAGAAATTATTGAATAAAGGTAGGAAATTTACATACAGGATTTGCTATAGCTGTAAACCAAGTGTTTAAATCAGTACATAACATTTTATATCATTAATTAATTAGAGAGAGTAATAAACTTGAGGTTATGGGTGAGGCATTTCACTTTGACATTCCTGAATCTACTGAGCAGTATGGCAGCAGTATGTCATGTCCTAAATGTGGATCTGCCTGTTTCATTTTCATTGCGAATAAAAATCAGGCCTTTGGGATGACCTAATACTGATACATCATTGGACTGATTTGGTGGGTGCTTTGTTTTTAGAAAAGTGTTCATGCAAGGTTTGATTTTGGTAAATTATTGTGACTGCGTATCACTGAAATCATGGAGACACATGCAACTCCAGCCATTTTTCAACAGTGTAATATACTGCTGTTGGAAAATAGGCTTGGCGCAGACCTATTTCCTTTAGGGATACTTTCAAGGTCAGAAAGTGCCCTGCCCTTTTGACGTCCCCAATCATTTTCCATTGATGTTAGTAAGATCTGCCATGACATGATGAATTTGTTCTGATGCTGAACAACTCATATAAGGTGATTTCAAACAACCCAAACTTAGATATTTAGGTATTGTAATTGCGACACATGACCCATGCTGTACATTCTTATAGGCTTCATAGCAATGCCTTTTTATTTGTATTTTTGCAATTTTCATATCTCTTT
>JAXIVJ010007678.1:0-15000 GCA_036785665.1 Chirona hameri
ATATATATATATATATATATATATATATATATATATATATATATATATATATATATATATATATATATATATATATATATATATATATATATATATATATATATATATATATATATATATATATATATATATATATATATATATATATATATATATATATATATATATATATATATATATATATATATATATATATATATATATATATATATATATATATATATATATATATATATATATATATATATATATATATATATATATATATATATATATATATATATATATATATATATATATATATATATATATATATATATATATATATATATATATATATATATATATATATATATATATATATATATATATATATATATATATATATATATATATATATATATATATATATATATATATATATATATATATATATATATATATATATATATATATATATATATATATATATATATATATATATATATATATATATATATATATATATATATATATATATATATATATATATATATATATATATATATATATATATATATATATATATATATATATATATATATATATATATATATATATATATATATATATATATATATATATATATATATATATATATATATATATATATATATATATATATATATATATATATATATATATATATATATATATATATATATATATATATATATATATATATATATATATATATATATATATACACATATACATACATACATACATACATACATGCATACATACATACATACATACATACATACATACATACATACATACATACATACATACATACATACATACATACATACATACATACATACATACATACATACATACATACATACATACATACATACATACATACATACATACATACATACATACATACATACATACATACATACATACATACATACATACATACATACATACATACATACATACATACATACATACATACATACATACATACATACATACATACATACATACATACATACATACATACATACATACATACATACATACATACATACATACATACATACATACATACATACATACATACATACATACATACATACATACATACATACATACATACATACATACATACATACATACATACATACATACATACATACATACATACATACATACATACATACATACATACATACATACATACATACATACATACATACATACATACATACATACATACATACATACATACATACATACATACATACATACATACATACATACATACATACATACATACATACATACATACATACATACATACATACATACATACATATATACATATATACATATATACATATATACATATATACATATATACATATATACATATATACATATACACGCAGTTTACAAAAACAAAACAAAACAATTATAACACATCACCAACAAGCTACTTCGCAACAAGCCATTTCGCACGATTCTGCAAACCTGCATATCAGGCCACTCACTATGCGACAATCACTGCGCGTCACTTCACGAGTCACTGCAAACGCGCTGCTCAACGTGCCTCCACGCGACGGTCACTGCACGTCACTTAAGGCGTCACTGCAAACGCGCTGCGCAACGTGCCTCCACGCGACAGTCACTGCACGTCACTTCACGCGTCGCTGCACACCACCTTGCGCTGGCGCTGGTCAGTGCGGAGCGTATCTGTCTGGCGGCACCCGCGCACGACTCGACCGGCGCGGAAGAGTCTCGTTCTCCACGCGCACGGTCAATGGGCTGCTGGGAGGAGAGTGTCTGGAGTCTGTCCGCCGACAGCGCCCCCGGGTCTGTCCATGCGACTCCACCGGGAAGCAGCTCATCAGGCGCTGTCGTCCGTGGTCGTCCGCCCGACGGCTCGGCCGGCGCCACCGGCGACTCGGCCGGTCCCACCAGCGACGCGGCCAGCCCCACCGGCGACGCGGCCGGCGCCACCGGCGACTCGGCCGGTCCCACTGGCGGCGCGACCGACCTCACTGGCGACGCGGCCAGCCCCACCGGCGACGCGGCCAGCCCCACCGGCGACGCGGCAGGTTCCACCGAAGTTTCGTCCGGCTGCCAACTGAGGAACAGAGGGAAGACCTCCCCAGACCCCTCGACATCGATGACTATGGACTCTGGCCTGCGGGAAAGGGGGACGTCACCACGGGCAGGTTTTGCACCAAACCGCCCAAACACCTCGGCGAGACTCGCATCATCTCCGTTTCCACCAGTACCCACTTCAGCACTGTTTCGCGGCACAGTATGGCCGTCAGCGTCAGCTGTGGGACACGAGAGGAGAGCATCGGAAGGTTCACGTGGGGCAGGCCTCAGACGATTGTGGTGCACAATCACGTTCTTACGGGTACCCTCCAGATGCACCCTGTAATACTTAAGCCCACCCAGCTTAGCCGCGATGACAGCACGCTTCCAGGGCCTAACAAACTTATAATAGCCGTTTTCACGAAGGATTTTGCGTTTGGAGCGATTTGGGCGTTTGTGGCGATTGGGTCTATAGCTCGTAAGAACGTGGCTTTTCCCGGTGATTTTTGGTATCAATCGCAACTTTATGAATTAATGCATTTTTCTGGAAATTCCAATTTCATAACACCATAGTTTACTTGAAATTAACAATTTCATCTTAAACTAGCTCTGGTGATGCCAGATGGCTGGGGTATTTGTGCAACGCCATCTTGCTAGAATCCCGGAAGTGGCTGGTTCGGGAAATAGTCATACTTTGCAACGACATGGTTTTCAGGAATAATAGCTTATTTCAATGAAAACTAGATGAATTAGTCCATTCATATTTTCAGTCATATTCACTTTTGAAAGCAAGAATGAATGATAATTAGCAATTGTGTTGTTTATAATTTTGCGAGGACGGCATTTCCGTTGAAATACGGTTTAAAGGAAGTACGGTATTTGTAAGTCACGGCGCATTTTGTTGTTCAATTTTGCGCGCCAGTGACAATCAGCAAGTCTCAGCTTCATCTTGCTCTGAGTAGTGGGGGCAAGGCAAGACCCACGGTCATAGAATACGCAAGACCTAACTAGACAGACGGCAAGACAGTGCAGTGGTCTTCGCGCAGTTCGCGCATATGAGAAGAAACTTGGGAAAGTATAATCACATGCTCTTTTTTCCTTAATTGCCCATTTACCTTGTGTCTTTGTGTGACAGCTTTATACGTGCGACAGGTGCGCCTAAATGTGAGATGTTTGATGAAGCTTGGATCATTTTAGGGACAGAGTTTTCAGTGTCCTATGTTCTTTGGGCCATGAACTCACTAACTTTACATTTGGCCACACCAAATTTGTATTTTGCCATTCCAAATTTGGCTATATTTTGAATTATATAAATTTTAAAATAACTCATTTTCCAGCTGTGACCACACCAACATCAGTCGGGGAAGGTTTGGTCATCCGTTCCCATTTTTAGCAACTGCTATTTTTAGCAGGCTCCTGCTAAAAATGGCAACGATACCACTATTTTTGGGAACGCTGAAGCCATTTCCTTCCACAGCTAACTGCGATTGAAAACGCACAAGAGATGACAAAAATGTGACATATATCAACAGTTTCATGAAAAAGAGCTTGAAACAATCTCCATTTGAGCCGTTGGGAATTCATATTCCACGTTGGTTTTTGTGCCATTTTGTTTTAAAGTTTTACAATGGACCTAAAATTGTATGATACCTTAGGCGTAGGAACAGGGGGGAGGGGGGCAGCCGCCCCCCCCCCCCCCCCCCAACATTTTTGATTTTAACATTACGCCTATGGGCGTTGCATGGCAGGTTCATTGCAGGGACTTACGAGGCATTGTGTTGTGGTGTGCGCACTTGGGATCAATCGATAAGTAGGCAATAGCGAGTAAATGTGTTAAAATATGGATAAGTGTGGTCGTAAATTATCGGTTTGTGTTCCCTTCTATTGCTGATACACATAATGTGTGGGTAATAGCTATGATTCGCTTGTTACGCCTGTTATAATATGCCTTGCATGTGCACCAATTTTGACTACCACACATTATCGCCTCATATAGGGGTATTTTTCGACTTTGTTGACTCTATATAGTGAAATGACTGTTTTTCAGAAATTGAATTGACTCTTCATTACTAATCGACCAGAGTTTTTGGAAATCAGCTGTTTAAAACCTGTTTAAGAGTAGAATTCATGCTTTATCGGGTGACTGACTTTGTTTTACCATTATGTTATAAGGCATTGTAAGACATTTTGTTGTAACACATGCCTCAACTATGACCACTTTATTTCCCTACTATTATTGATATATATGCCCTACGATGGTGATATTTCATCTATAGCTTAGTAAAAAGCAGGAAAGGCAGTTTGAATAAACCTACATGATTTAGCGTTCCCAAAAATAACTAGTTGCGTTCCCATTTTTAGCAGGAGCCTGCTAAAATTAGCGGTTGCTAAAAATGGGAAAGGATGACCAAACCATCCCCGACTGACATAGCATTTGGCCCACAAATATTTTTTCGGGAAAGCTTCACCCATGAATCTGGGTAATATTTCAGTAATTCACCTACCCAGTTAATGGTGTTCTTGAGGTCCCTAATATAATAAAAAGTATTATTACGACAGACAGAAAAGTGTGCCAGTAATACCAAAGCTATGACGTCACCGAAAATGATACATAATCGAACCTGACCTAACCTTTACAGCAATAAAGGTCGCAGGGACTCACATTTAGAACGCTCTGCTGCAGAACCTACCAACCAATGTGCAATAATGGTCGCAGGGACCCACGTTCGGAACGCTCTGCTTCCATTCGCTCGCTGTGCTGCAGAACCCACCAACCAATGTCAGCAGGCCTAACTGGATAGGTGAATTAGTGAAATATCACCTATTACTGAACTAATCGCTAGCCGACTGGAGTGCGGTGTTTAGTTCAGGCACCGTCACGCTTGAGTGGAACCACTTTGTCGCCATATTTCTGCCGATAGTCGACTCCCATATATACCTCCTCTCAGGACTGTTAAAATCAGGAACCCGAGCGCCCCCGCGGTGTCTGACTCAAGTAAAGTATTGATGTCTCGCCGCCGTGGGCGCTGGCAGTGTTTGGTCACGGATCAACCCAGTACCGTGATGCAAACCGAGCCGTGCGTTCTGCGATTATGCGTGATACCCGCCAGGATGTGGAGCGGCGCATCCGTGAAGATAGACGAGAGTCGATGTGGCGACTGATTAGACCTGTCGTCGGCAGCAAACGAGCCGCCCGTAAGCTGCCAGACGTCACACCGGACAACCTAAATCGTTATTTTGTCGGCGTGGGTCCGCGTGTGGCTGAGGAGGTAAAGCGCTTAGGGCCTACGCCGGACATAGCCTGTCGTCTGCCGCGTGTCGGTGCCTGTTCTCTTGTGCTGATGCCGTTGTCACTGGCGGAGCTGCGGGCCGTTGTGTTTGGGATGAGTGGCCCGCCGGCCTGCGGTGACGACGGCATCAGCATACGAATGATTCGTGCCTGCTTTGACTCGGTTGGGTGGGTGCTCCTGCAGTTGGTCAACTCCAGCATAACCCAGTCCGACGTTCCTGAATCCTGGAAACATTCCCTAGTCCATCCTATTCACAAATCCGGCAATCTTTCTGACCCATCCAACTTCCGTCCTATATCCATTGTTCCAGTCATAGCCAAAATCGTAGAGCGCGCTGTACACCAGCAGCTTTACAAATACCTTTCAGATAACCACCTCCTCTCTTCCAGTCAGCACGGTTTCCCGCCTCGTCACTCGGCTGAAACTGCGCTGACCTCAATTTCCGACCAAATCCTATCTGCCTTTGACCACGGAGAAGTTTCCCTGCTCTGCCTGCTGGATTTGAGCAAATGTTTCGATGTGATAGATCATTCAAAACTCCTGTCAAAATTATCACTTCACGGAATTGACACGTCTTGGTTCTCTGCCTGTTTGCACAACCACACCCAGAGTGTCAGCCTCACTGACGGTCTGGGTGGAGTCAAAACTTCCCTCCCGCTGCCCAACAGCATCGGTGTGTTTCAAGGCTCATCTCTAGGCCCTCTCCTCTACTGCGTCTTCGCAAACGATCTCAGTCTGTTTGCCGAGGACGCAGTGGTTGTCCAATATGCTGACGACACCCAAATTTTGGTCAGCGGCAAAAAATCTGATATTCACAAAGTCGTCACTCGCATGAAGGGTGCCTTAGCCTCTCTCGATAACTGGTTTCAAGCAAATGGACTGAAAGCAAATGCCGCCAAGACCCAACTGATGCCTCTGGGCAGCTCTCAAAATCTGCGCACTGTACATGACATCAAAGTAAAATTCCGCGATCAGGATTTAATCCCCATTTCAGAAGCCAAAAACCTAAGCCTCACCTTTGACCGCTCGTTGTGCTGGGGCCGTCATGTCTCTACCGTAACACAGCGCTGCTTCGGAGTTTTGACTGGTCTATCGCATCTGAGGGGGCACCTGCCAACGGCCGTGCTCTCCGCGCTGATCAATGCCCTGGTTTTCTCGCAGATCCGGTACTGTATCTCGGTATACGGTAACGGCAAGAAGGGGAACTTCTGTCGGCTTCAAAAAGTCATAAACTATGCTGCTAGAGTACTTTTTGACCGACGGAAGTACGACCATGTGTCGGATCTGCTGGGGAGGCTGGGGTGGCTCGGCGCGGGGGCATGGCCACTTACCACACACTGTACCTCACGCACAAGGTGCGTTGCTGCGGCGAGCCTGAACAGCTGGCTGCGAGTCTGTCCACCGTTGCAGAGGCCCGCGCTACCGAACGGGCCACGCGACAGGACCACATGTTGTTTGTTCCCAGGTCACGCACGGAGATGGGACGGCGGCGTTTTGCCTGCCGGGGACCAGCGCTGTATAACGCCCTGCCACGCGACCTTTTAGGACTGCCCGTGCCGCTGTTACGTCGCCAGGTGCGGCGACACCTCGCTGCCGCTCCGCGGGCACCGGACTGACCGACGCAGCGATTCTCACCGTCATGCCGACGGGTTTTAGTGATTGTATGGGTGTGTGTGTGTGTGTGTGTGTATGTGTTGGCGTGTGTCAGTGTTTTTTTATTCTTGTTTTTACTTGTGTGATTTTATTGTATGTTTTTTTTTCTGACCATGTTTCCTGTGTTTTTAACTCATGACGAGAGGTTATAATAGCCACAGTCACATGTGGACGACCTTAATACAAGTCTGTATCTGTATCTGTATAATACTTATTTCTCTACCCATGTTTTCACCAACAACGGGACTTCCCCAGCATTATAACAACTTCTATGTTGTAAACATGTACAGCATCTACACGTAGTTGGCAGTTCACAAGTAATATGTTCCTATGTTATGTTCTATCATTTTATTGTCAAAGTATGTTCTTATGTTAATGTGCAACTTCACAAGGTCGGAGCCTTAGGCCAGACTTTAACATAAAACTTGATGCTGGATTTTCCCCTGCGGAGCGAGATTACCTGCTGTGATCTTTATATTTTCTCTAGATCATTTTTGTCTCACCTGTATTTTTTCCACTAGATATGCCATTATTAAGTCTGCTGTTCCACTAGCATCAGCTGATAAGCCAAGATTGCTGGGTCAGTTTAGATTTGTCACTAAACTCCTGAATTAGTTTCTTTGCTTTTACCAGATCGACATTTCTTAACAATGTCACACCGTGTTCAACGGAGAGGTGGTAGTTTGCCTGGAATTTTGAGCTAAGGAAGGGTCTGCAGCCAGCCCGGGGACATATAAACTCCTGTCTGTAGGCTAATGGGGTTTTGAAAGCTCAAAGGGGAAATTGTGTTGGCTAAGGGGTCTAATGCCCAGCCACCAGGCACACCACTGACCAGTGACATATGCGAAATCAGATTTAGGAGTTCACTTTGCCATTTATGTAATCACAAATATTGGTTTAAAATATAGTGTTCTAAGTTGGCTTACTTTTTTAAATATTATGGCTGTTTTGTGAATATTCTATATAGAAAGGCATTGCACAAAACAGTAGGATGGCCTGAAATTTTAAGACCTTTAAAAGAACGAGAGCCACAATAAAATTACTTGACTTACTTGATGAGTTTGCTTTAGAAGATTGTTGGAGAGCTCAACACCCAACAACCCAACAGTTCACATGGGAGAGACCCACCCCACTGCAGCAGTCTCGCATTGACTACATTTTCGCCAGTTGTAGTTTGGTTCGTTATAATACAGCAAAGGCAAGGATCGATGTAGGCATTCTTATTGACCATAGCTTTGTTGTTCTCGATATAGACATAGCCTCTGAGCAACGCGGCCCAGGAATTTGGAGATTTAACAACAATCTGCTGGAAGATGATGAGTTTGCTGAATCAGTAAGGTCCGAGGTTATAGATGCGACTACCGAGGTAGGTATATACAACGGTGATATAGCCAAGGGCGTTAAGGTAGAAATGCTGTTAAGCAGCATCAGAGTAATTGAAATTAAGCGTAGTAAAACATTAGCGCGCGAACTTAGACTGGAAGAGAACCTTTAATACAATAAAGTAAGCGCATTGGACGCAGGATTGTCGCAATCATCTAGCGATCAAGTAAAGGATTAGTATGACCGGAGCCGCCAAAGGCTATGAGATAAAATTAAAATGAGGAAAAACTGCCATTCTCGCATCACAGTCAATATGGATGGAAGAGGGTGAAACATCAACTAAGTACTTTCTTAGAATGACACAGCAGAAAACTGCTCAAAAGGCGATCACAGCAATTAGAAAGGACGACGGGTCCACAGCAATACGACGGGTCCATCGTAAGGGGGAATAAACCGCTATTAAAAGAATGTGCCTATTATTATGAGACATTTTACGCGTCGAGGAACATAAACAGGGACAAGTTTAAGCGTTTTGCCCCGGGAAATAGCGCTCCTCGTTTGTCCGAAACAGAACAAGCCGCATGTGAAGGGCCCATTACGAAACAAGAGGGTAAGGTCGCTCTTTCAAAAATGGCACGGAATAAGGCCTCGGGGATATCAGTATTTTCTGCCAAAGTTTTGGTTTTCTTTTGGGACGATCTTGGAGACATAGTAATAGAATATATCAACGAAGCAAGGGAAAATGGCAAATTTTTCATTACACATCGAAGGGGTGTCTTGACACTCATTCCAAAAAAAGATGACCAGAGGAGACTGGAAAGTAAAAGACCAATAAGTCTATTGATGTATTGCAGAGGCGGAACTTTTTGTTTTTCGTTGGGGTTGTAATTGGGTCGGCGACCGGGGGGGGGGGGGGGGGTAGTAAAAGCGACTAATGATAAAAACGAAGTATGTGCAAAATTGAAGTTTAACACCTTAGAATGAACATAGGTTGTATTACCTCATTACTGACGTATTTTAGCAACAGCGAGGTGTGCAATCTTAAACAAATTGAAAGTATCATGTTGGGTCAAAGTAGGCAAAGACTACCTCATGGTAGCTCACACAACAATAATCAGCCAATAACAATATTAAGGTTGTACATAAATGGTGTGATTCAGCAACTAGCCATTTCTTGCAAGAAAGGCACCTCTTCCTGGTGATGGTCCAGGTCCGGTCCTTTTATATATTACAGTGAGATATAAAAATACTTATAACATATTTGATATTTCCCACAACTCACAAGGCCATGGGTGGATAATTGTTTTCAAAGTTGCCCCGGCGAGGACAGGGGCGCAACCAAGGGGCCCTAGGGGGCACGTGGCACGTGGCGGTCCGTGAAGTTAGTGACGGAATCGGATTCGAATTCAGCGTCGAGTAGCGATTTGCTTCAAAAGGTGGAAACAGTTTAATTGGGGCACGCTGATCACGCAAATGACATTCATTTTGACATTCAAGGTCATCTTCAAAATCATCTTCAAGGTCAAAGGACGGGGTGGCTCAAAACGACCCGAAGTTATTGTCCGATCGCAAAACAAAATAATGGCATCATTCTATTCCTCGAGCCAATATCTAGGCGCAGCTTTCGAAACCTCACTGGAGGCAAATGACCTTGACCCTCATTTTCAAGGTCAAAGGACAAATAACCCGAAGTTATTGTCCGATCACCAAAATAATGGTCTCATTCGATTCCTCGGGTTAATATCTAGCCACAGCCTTCGCAAACTCACTCGTGGCAAATGACATTGACCCTCATTTTCAAGGCCATATGACGGGGCGGCTCAAAACGACCCGAAGTTAGAAGCTGATTGCCAAAATAATGGTCTCATTAGATTCCTCGGGTCAGTATCTGCCGTAACCTTTGCAACCTCACTCGTGGAAAATGACCTTGACCCTCAATTTCAAGGTCAAAGGACTCAAAACGACCCGAAGTTATCATCCAATCGCCATTGATCTTGAAATTGAGGGCCAATGTCATTTGCTACGAGTGAGGTTGCTAAGGCTACGGCTATATACTGACCCGAGTAATCGAATGAGACCATTATTTTGGCGATCGGACAATAACTTCGGCTAAGATTACCGTGAATGTCAAAATGAATGCCATTTCGTGATCAGCGTACCCCAATTGACCGGTCACCACATTGTGAAGCGAATCGCTACTCGACGCTGAATTCGAATCCGAATCCGTCGCTAACTTCATGGACATGTGGGGGGAATCACGATTGAGGGCGCCTCTCCTGGGCGTCTGGACACCGAAGGTGCCACTCTCGAGTGCAGGTGGCGCCCCTTGAGTCGTTAGTGCCGGCGGCACCCCTTTAGATCGGACAATATGCCTCTTTTAGACCGGAGATAGCGACCCCAACTGTGCCTCCCCCGAAAATATAAGTTTTCTGACCTGCCCGAGGTGTTCACTAAGACAAAGTTGGCAAGGCTCAGCCTCCTTTGACTACCCCCCCCCCCCCCCCCCCATTTCGAAAGCGCACCGAAAGCGCAATTTTACCCATATTTTTCACAGATAGTCGTACCAAGTATGCATTTTTATGCTGGGATTATATTTGCGTTTCTTTATTCTTTTTAAATAATAACTAAGGTCTTGCAAAAAAAGGTCTCTAAAAAATGGCTGCCCCGGCCCCGCCGAGGCAACTTTGAGGTTGCCCGGCCGCAGCCGGGGCTGCCCTATAGGATTCTCCACCCATGCACAAGGCAAACAAATTAGGCGAGAACCAAACAGCATTATTTTAGTAAGGCAATACATTAATCCCATCACCGAATAACTAACTTTATCACCGTAAATGACTTAAAATCACAAAAACGTCACAACATATTGAGGATTTCGGGCTTCGGCCGATGGACTTCTTAAAAAATATGTAAACTGGTTCCAAGGGTTAGGTTAGGTGAGGTGAGGTGAGGTGAGGTGAGGTGAGGTGAGGTGAGGTGAGGTGAGGTGAGGTGAGGTGAGGTGAGGTGAGGTTAGGTGAGGTTAGGATAAAAGCTTGAGAAATAAATGGTGATGCTTTAACATGGAAGTCAATGAGAAAGTGGTCATTTCGGTGATGGATTAATCCTCTCCCTACGGGAGCTTTTTCACTTTCGCCCTACGGGGGAGGGGGTCTGACAGGCCCCCCTGTTAACTTCCAAACCAAGTAACTTTGAGCAATGCGGTAAGAACCAGCATGTTGCCTGTCATGAGGGGAATCTAACAGTATGCGAATTTTAGGTTTCAGGTCAACGGGTGACCTTCCAGGTCAAGTGAATGACCTCGGACTTACCACGTCCAGAACAGAGATTTTGCCATGCAGAAAACCTTAAAATTAGAAATTGATAAATGTAAATAAAAAGGCATGTTCCTAGACCAGTTTTGGCTCAGAAATACAAAAAGGTAATTATTTGTTCGTATCTTGTCAAAAAAAGTAAAAAAACATTAGTTTAAAAAATGACGTCATCAGTTTCTTACACTTAGAGAGCTATCACTCAGTCAAAAATGAAGATATTGCTTTGAAATTTGGTATGGGTATTGTCCATACTCAGTACTCTCACATGAATTCCGGTTTTTCTAATATCTTTGAAAATTTTGATTTTGTGGGGATTTTAAAAAAAAACAATTAGGGGTCAAAACCCCAAAATTTTGCAAATCCGAGATCGCCATTTGAAAGAGAATGCTATTTTGTATCTTTGGTGAATTGCGTTTGCAATTTGTTTCAAAACTCTGTTTTCTACGATTTTGCAAATATTTATCATTTTTTACCAACATGACGTCATCAAAACATGATTATCTCCAAAATTACTCAACCAATTTCAATTAAAGTTGTACAGCCTACGTATAATTGTTGTAAAACTCAACTACCAAAAATTTCAGCAAGATGCATTGCATGTGTAAAAAGTTATTCAAGAAAACCCTCAGGGTTCTGTCAGCCCCCCCCCCCCCGTAGGGCGAGGGTTAATACCCTGCCCTTTAGGAATAATAAAAGACGTACGTAAAATTAGCAGCTGATTGATATTGCCCAATCTATAATTTTGAGGCCCGTCACCTCAAAATTGCCTGAAACTTGACAGGTAGGTCCTCCTTGCCACGCTAAACACGAAAAACGTAAAATTATCCTGGAATACGGGCTACTTTTAAAGTTATAACGTTTTAAGTTTTGAATGTCTGTCAGTTGAATATCTGGCTAACTTGACGTGGAAAGCTTCCAATTCCTGCGCAGTCGTTTCAAAATAAAGGAAGACAGACATTCCAAACTTAAACAAATCTATAACACTGAAAGTACCCCGTGTTCCAGGCTAATCTTACGTTTGTCGTGTTCAGCGTGGCAAGGAGAGCCTACCTGCCAAGTTTCAGGCGATTCTGAGGCGACGGGACTCAAAACTGTAGATCTCTAAAACGGTATAACTCTGAAAGTAGCCCGCGTTCCAGACTAATTTTAGGTTTTTAGTGTTCAGCGTGGCAAGGAGGACGTACCTGCCAAGTTTCAGGAAATTCTGAGGCTACGTGCCTCAAATTTTAGATTGCCCAATAGATTGATACTACTGAGCAATATCAATCTACTGCTAATTTGACGTAGCTGAATAAAAGAGACAAATATGACGCAGCTATGTCAAATATGTACATTTATTTTGCCCTTGTATATTACTTTCAATATTTATGCTGTTTTCACATGCGTTTTTGTTTGATTGATGTTGGATTAGGCTATTCTCTTTTAAAATGACTTTTACTGATGTGGCCCTCTACTTTTCAACACCATGACCAGGTATATCTTGTGAAAATAGTGTTTGTCTGGCTAAAAATTGAAGGTTGTGGTAAATTAATCCTAAATTTAAACTCATATGATTTGGGTCTATGATTATTTGTGGTCTTTTTCCAGCTCAGGATGATTGGTATGCCTTCACGTCTTTCACACACCAAAATATGTATAATATTGTTCAAGTTCTTCATTAAGTGTCAATTTCACCAGCATATTTTAGCTCAAAATGTAATATAACTTTTGACAACCGCGTAAGGGTGCACTCTAATGTTAAATGTGTGACCTATCCAGAACTAAGCCCAATGTAAAATATGCTACACTCAATCTTGTTTTGCTCATGTTTTTATGTTAACACCTATAGATTGCCATTTTGTGGGTGTCTGAAATTGACAAAAATGTTACCCATTTGTCAGTAGGTAGTGTTGTTCTATAGTGTTTATGACCCAACTGAATATGACCCTACACCCCTGGGTACCTACATAGTCTTTCTCAGTAATTTTGGGATAACATACATGTTGTACTACCTATTGTTGGATTTTAAATGTTATTTTATGACAAACTTTACTAACATTTTAAAGTTTGTCCTTTTCTGTGTTCATATATTTATTAATTGTTTTGTAATGATTGTTATTTAAAATTCCTTTGGTGAAAAATCCTTTAGTTTTGCGTATCATTTACTGTATTTATTTACTTGGGTAGGCATTCACTGGCAATGTTGGGGTTGTAATATTAATGATTGGGGTTGTAGTTTTTGAGTATGCAGTTGTAGCTACAACCCCAAAAGTATATAAAGTTCCGCATGTGATGTATTGTATAAATTAGCAGCGAAAGTAATAGCGATTCGGGTCGAAATGGTTATAGACAAATTAATTAATCGAAGCCAAACAGGGTTTTTAAAAGGTCGGTATATTGGCGAATATTTTAGACTTGTTGCTGATGTTATTGAGTATTGCAACATGGATGATGCTGAAGGACTTCTGCTTGCTTTGGATTACAGAAGCGCCTTCGATTCTCTTGAGCATGAGTTCATGCTGTTCACTCTTGATTGCTTTAATTTTAGTCCAAACTTACGATCCTGGGTAACGCTGCTATATAGCGAGGCGCAGCTTTCGGTGTCGAACAATGGTTATACATCACAATGGTTCCCCTGTACAAGAGGAACATTTCAAGGGTCACCTTTGAGTGGATTACTATTCATTTTAGTTGTAGAACTGCTAGCGATTAAGATAAGGGAAGCGGATAACATAAAATGGATCGTGATCAATGAACAAGAGATTAAGATCAGCCAGTACGCTGACGACGGAACTCTGTTCCTTCGGAACACAAAGTCAGCTGAGCATGCTTTTGAGATGCTCGCTACATTTCAACAGGTTTCCGGATTGGAATTGAATTTACGCAAAACAAAGCTACTTTGGCTCGGACAGCACCGATTCGTCCGTGATACTATGCAAGACATCGAAGCAGTATCGATGGTTAAAATCCTCGGGATCTGGTTCAGTGCGACAACACGATGTGATGAGGAAAATGTAGCTCCAGTAATTCGCAAAATTAAACATACATTAAACTCCTGGTCAGAGCGTAGGCTGACCTTAAAAGGCCGCATAGTGGTTTCCAAAACGCTATTAACTTCACAGATTGTCTATCTAGCAATGTGAGCGCAATGTGAGCATACACACATACACACATATATATACACATATACACACACATATACACACACATATACACACACATATACACACACATATACACACACATATACACACACACACACACACACATATACACACACATACACACAGTACACACACACACAGTACACACACACACAGTACACACACACACACACACACACA
>JAXIVJ010007678.1:25000-59477 GCA_036785665.1 Chirona hameri
CACCTTGCATTGCTCTCCTTTGGAGCACCTCTTCCAGCACTTTCTCGCCAATTCTGAAGGTGAATTCAAACCTTGGCATAGGCGTATCCAGGATTTCACCAAGGTGGTACCCGCGGCCAGTTGTATGGGTCCCAGGGCCCCTTTTCAAGACTGAGGCCCTTTTACCACCACCCCAGCAACACAATGTTGTTGAGCTGGGGTAGGGTAAATAAGGAAAATGCGTTGTTGAGCGCGGGGGTAAATAATAAAAATGAAAAGTTCATCTCAGATCCAACATGTTTTGAAGTCGTGATTTGAAGGAAGGGAAAGACATCCTGAAACGGTTCTCTTCTGGCTTAAAAGAGACATCTGTGAGTCTGTTGGGCCCACCAAGGCTTCGGAAGATCGGTCTTTAAGTAGCAGGGATCCTCCACAGACCAGTCAAGGGCGACCGGTCAAGGCCGACCGAGGACGCCACAGTTTGAACGAGGGTCCCTCACGCTGACAGAGCGTCCTTTCAGGCCGGTTCAGGGCCCCTTAGGCCGACTGAGGGCCTTTCAGACCGACCGAGAGCACCCTCAGGCAGACTGAGGTCCACTCAGACCCACCAAAGGCTCCCTCAGGTCGATCGAAGGCCCTAGGGGCGGCGAGTGCACACTCAGGCCGATTTAAGGCCCCTTGAGCCGACCGAAGGGCACTCTGACCTACCACTAGGCCTGGGAAAAATTACCGTTCAGCCATTCTAATCGGCGACAAATCTATAGCCATCGGTAGAGTAATCGGTGACAAATCTTAGACAGACAAGTATGTACCACACCTTTGCAATGGTCACCTGTCATGATACTCGAACCTACATATAATTAAGTTTCCCAATCGAAAAGAATTCTAAATAATGTTGTTATTCCAATGCGGAAACCAACTTTTGGTCTCTCCATCCATCCAAAATAAGCTCCAAAATAATCCTTCAGTTCTAAAATAATCCTGCAGGTAAAAAGCATAAGCAAGCGATGCAGCGGGTTAGTTTGTTCACGGAACAAAACATGCCAATAACAGCGATAATGAGCACTGTGCGCAGCCTGGCGGCTGGGAAACGGCACGTGAACGCCACACGCTGTTCAATTACAACGGAGACAGAATGGTAGTGTGGCACCGTTTGTCGCCGTTCAGATATGCTAGTACGGAACAGAGGCCGTCCAGCGGGGCGATAGTGACCTGTGTTGCGCAATATTTGTGTGCGGACTACGGCTTGCAGGAGGGTGACACCGCTATAGCCGCCTCGGTAAGAGCCCCAAGCTTGATGTGACGTCACTGGAGGTAGAGCCACGGCATGTCACGGAGCGTTTCACGGCATATCTGACAATTCACTGGGGCATAATCATACAAGTAAGCATGTGATAGGAATTAATGGGCACCAAGAATTACCACGCTCGTCTTCGTGAATCCCTGACCGTACGAAACAGCGAGCTGTAACTGGCGGCTGACTACGTTTGCTGCGTGAGCGCGGCGCCGATGAAGGAGCCGGGTACCGCCAGTGACGTCATCCGTTGGTCAGCCGAGTTCAAGGTTGAATGACTCGTGTCCTTACCAAATCGGTAGGCTGCCTACTATGTTTACATACCTTCTGGCTTTCCAGTAAATACTAAATATATGCCAGTGTTGACATCAGGCTCTTGCTTCGACGTATCGGGTGTTCTTCAGAGGACGTGGCATGGGTGCCAAATAACCTTGGTAGTTGTGGTGCCCGTAAACCCCACTGATTTGCCTGTGTATGTGCTTAACTTCACTTAAACTGGGTTGGTAGGTACAGAAGCGTCACTTTATGCAATTTGGTAATCTTTGACTAAGGTACATCTCAGTGTGCTGCGCTATGCACAGTAGGCCGGGTCATGCAAAACAGATTTCAGATTAATAGTGCAATTATCATGCGCTATGTCATGAAAAGCTTACATTATTTTTTTACAAATTTAAAATCAAATTTGGAGGTGCCAACCGGCCTCTTTTTGGGGACCTTTTTGCCATTTTTTCGTCAATATCGTACATTTTGGCATGAATGTTTTTTTTACGTTTTTCGAAAATATCATTTTCGAATTCTCAGTATGCTGGTGGATAGCCGTAGTGATTTTCATAAAGTTATCATATACATTGAAGCTGTTTCTCCGAATTTCCCGTAAGGATTTTAATGCACACGCTCGCAGCGCCATCTATTGAGAGGAATTGCAGTCTAGGTACTAGGTGCAGTTTTCCGGCTGCGGAGTCCTGCAGCGGGGCTCCACACGCGATGAAATGCAATACCAACAGGTTAACTCAGTGGCAAGGACACAGTAACCGGGGGGGGCAGGGGGCAGCCCCCTAAATATAGTTCCTTATCTGCAACTTTTCTTGGCTGAGAAGACTCTCCAGCCGAAGATATTTGACTTTTTGGCGAAGGAATACGGCGCATATATGATGTACCGTACCGTCTGAAAGTGCCAGCACTGCCATGGAGCATGCGCAGACCAATAACGCACACCATAAAATCAATAATTTACAACCTTTTGTCCTGAATTGGCGCGATGTAGGACCATTTTTAAAAAGAATAAAGAAACTGTATTAAAAATATAATAAAATCGTGTTCTGAAAAAAATTCCGAAGGTGAACTATTTCCTTTAAAGGTGATAACTAGTACAACCTAGTAAGGAGTGGACACACCAGTGAAACTTAATAAATACAACTACAGGGTCAATTCATGATCAATTCATCAGCGCAGTAACTGCAGCAGTGCAAGTGGGAGATGCGAGTGCAGTCAAACAGAAACAACTACCCCAAATCATATTACACTGTCATCACTAGTAACTAGGTGGGGTGGGGGAAGAGCATACAATTTTATATTTAGTCATCCCATTGCCCCAGGTCACCCCCCAAAATATTTTGTATAACAAATAACAAGTACCTATGGAACAAAACCACCTACCTATATGATAATAATTATTGTTAATACTATTGTAAATACATATTACTGAGAATATTTATTGATACACATTTACTATTTAGTTCCACATGAGAAAGGACATATTAAAGTCATATCATTGGTAGGTTTGGTAGTGAACAAATATTGTATTTTATGCAATTACCATTATAAAGGTGGAAAGACTGCCAAACACAAAAAAACATTTTGCAAAGAAAAAGAAATCTTAAAGGAAATAGTTCACCTTCAACATGGGATTTTGAACTGAAATAGCAGTTTTGTAGCCCGTGTTGAGAAATCTTTATCTGCAACTCTTCTTGGCTGAAAAGACTCTCCAGCCGAAGATATTTGAGTTTTTTGGCGAAGGAATGCGGCGCATATATGATATACCGTACCATCTGAGAGTGCCAGCACTGGTCTGAGCATGCGCTGACCATAACATTAATAATGCACGACCTTTTGTCCTGAATTGGCGCAATGTAGGACCAATTTTGAAAATAAAAAAAGAAACTGTATTAAAAAATATAATAAAATCGTGTTCTGAAAAATTTCCGAAGTTTAACTATTTCCTTTAAGTGGCCTAAGACCTTATCCCAGAATGCAAACCGGTCTAGTTCCACTTCAACTTATCACAATAGCTCCATAATTTATATATGGCCTTGCATAATTCCACGTTACACCCTCCCCAACAACACTTTCCAAACCCCAATTCCAACCATACGTTCCAAACAAATGTGTTTTGATGCGTCACATTTGTGACGAATTCGCCAGGTCTGGGCCGTAAAAGAATCACGTGTGTCAATTCAGCAGCAGATCGATATTCGCGAATGTCTGTCACTTCGACAGATATTCACAACTTCAACCCCCACAGAATCGCGACGCCTCAGAACTGCGTGAAGACAATTGTTAATGTTCGTATTCGAAAATAAGCTGTAATATAAAATCCTAACCCTTGGGCCAGTTCAAGTTAAAATTTTGTTAAAGAATAAAGATGTCCATCAGCCGAAATCCTCAATATGTTAGGACATTTTCATTTTGGTGATTTTAAGTCATTTATGGTGATAAAAGTTAGTCATTTCGGTGACGGGATTAATTGTGTGCGCCGTTTTGAGCTCAACGATTCGCAATTGTCAAATACTTCAGCCGCTATTAGGCGCAGCAGTGAAGTTGTACCAAGGCAGTTGTACGGCCTTGGCCTTGACAGTGAAGTAGCTTTGTTTCTCTGTGCCCAAGGTCTGTATACATCTGTGCCAAGGCCGTACAAGAATGGCTCTGTGTGTGTGGCTGGCTTGGATGTTAGTTATATATATCTTGGCTTGGATAGTGAGGAAACCGAGGATACTCTGTAATTTAAAACAGGTTGATTATTGTATTTTTGTCATTCAAGATATGATTGTCACTCCCAATGGTTTTAGTACATTTGTCATACTAAATGCCCAGGAAAACTTGCCTTTTCCCCATTATCCTGTAAAGAATATTTATTATTTATTTGTCCATGTCAACATTGTCAACATCAACATTGACTCACTAACACACTGTCCATCTGTACTGTCTGTACTCTAGTTTAATAGCATGCAAAGTCTGAGGTTAGTATGTGTCCGAAGATTATAACCCTATAAGCATGATCGACAAATATCCTTATTTACCCATACATATGAACATGTAGAATTTCATTAATTGGTAGATTTATGACAATATAAGTACCTAGCAATCACTTTGGAGTTTGGAGAGGCATTCCTAACATTCTTATCCCATGCATTGACATTGCAATGTTTGGTCTGGAGTGGTATGCCGAAGCTGAGTGGTACCCCACTTGTCTCAACTTATTGAATATGTGAAGAAAAATAAGATAAGGGACATCATATAAATACAACGAGGGTATACTTTACCTGCCGCCACTCCTACATCAACATGCACGCACCAAACAACTTTCTGCATAACCTATGAGAGCCTTTATAACACATCTCAATCTACGTACCCCGTTTGTTTGTAAGCTGCCTCAAAGACAAAACAAAGTTAGATGCCGGAGCTTATTTTGTATCAACAGCGCCAAGTTGGCTGCATCCTTGGGGCAGCTAAATTATTCGCGCTGAATAATCTCCGCAAAAATTGTTACCTCCTCAGAAAACATATCAATCTAAATTATTTTTTCAAGAATATTCACTGGACATTTCCGAGGTTAAAGTGGTTTCGTCTTGTGAAGAAAAAACACATTGAAGTTTTGGGTAATGACCTGTTTTTGTTTGGTAAATAAGCAGATTGTCTTATAATAAAAACATGCCGGTACAAATTGTATTACCTCCTCAAAATAACGATAGATTGCAGAACAAATCTTCCAACTTGTAAAAAACAAAATAAGCCACGTAAATTAAAACATTACTTGTAAATAATTCAAGTCGTTTGCAAAATAGTTTGTCCAGCCATTCCAGTCTTCAAATATATTATTTAATGTCTTCAAAATGTATAACAGCATGATAAATGTCACGGTGCACGAAGCAGGTCAAAATGGACCTGTTGACATGATGCAAGGAAAAAAATCACCTAAAATACAGGAATATATATATTTTTCATAAAAAATGATACCAAAGCTTCTCCACAGACTATACAACACTATGCCACGTTTTGTGCAAATCTGATCGCTATTGAATGAGTATATAAAACATGCCAGAAACATGCCAATAGTTACCTCTTTCTTACCTCCTCTCCTCGCCAGTGCAGTGGCTCAGAAGGGGCCCCAGCAGCCAGCAGGTGAACAAAGCTATCAATTGATCAACTATGTTTTGACGTGAAATGTAGGTAGGTATGAAGGTATCTGAACAAAGGTAAGGTAAACAAATGTCATAACATCACCTAAAGGTGACGCAGATAATGAAACCCAAACACTGCACAACGCTGAATCGAATGGCAAAAAAGGAGGCGAATGGGAGGTAACTATTTCAAATTAGGAGGTATTTTGGGAGGTAACCATTTTGGTAAATGCATGCCCATCTGCATTTAATTTGTTCAATTTCAGAACACTGCACTGCGCGGTTTGTCACTGGTCTACTCACCCTTCGCGTGCAGTTGGGTGCAGCAGTGCAGCAGCAGGAGTAGCGCCAGACAGGTGGCTGGCAGTAGACGGTCCATCGCGGTGTAACCTGGCGGCGGCCGGCGTTAGACTGAGCGACGGCAACACCACAGTGCATACAAATAGGGAACACGAACAAAGCCCGGGCCGCGGGCGCCTGGATATCCCAGCCTGGCAGTCAGCCAACAGCTCCCCCTCCCTCCACAGACCCCAAACACCCTCCCTGCGCCGTCCACAGTGCACACAGCGCATATCACGCCTAGGGGCCCGGGCACGATTTTAAAGTTGGGGTGGGGGGGGGGGGGGGGAACCAAATATGTTTTGGGGTAAACTTCTCACTTCTCATCTTGGTGCACCTTTTCGTTCTCACATTTTCCTCATTGAAAACCGAAAATACGGTTCGAAAGCGCATTAAAAATCACCTTAAAACTGTTTCCAATATTTTTTGGTTCAGGTCAATATTGAGGTCACCAGAGGTCATCAAAGGTCAGATTTTCCAGTTTTAGGGCATCGCTCCAGAAACCCCCAAATATCTCGGGAACTATGATAGTCAGGAACAAACGGAAAAAGCAATCGAAAGATCTTCAAATATTTAATGACAAAAATGTCATCAAATTTTATCTCAGGTCAATAGTTTTGGCTCTAGAGGTCATCAAAGGTCAAAAGGGCTATTTTTTGGGGGCAAAAAGTTGTTCGCAAATACCTTTTGACCTAATAGAGATACGACAATTATTGTTACGTCATCGTGTTAGTCTCGTCAAGGCGCTTCGAATCACATTCATTTGTACCAGTTTAGGTCAACTTATAAATTTGACCCCAGTTCAAGGTCAAGTGACGACCCAAGTAGGTTGTGTTGCATATAAGGAGACGTGTCTCGACGAGACAAACATATTGATGCCGGTTTCACTTCTTTATCTTCATTTAATCGAGGATTATTGACACAAAAAGTGATGGTGACCTCAGCTGACCTTTGCTGACCCTATAGGGATCACTGAACAAAAATTGGACCAGAATCATCAATAACAGCCTATTATGACATGATCCGGAAGGAATTGGACTGATATCATGTGTAATAGAAAACATTTAAATATTTCCCGATTGACTTATTGGTTATTATTATTGGTCACGAAATTAACCCGACCTTTGGTCTCCCATATACAAAATCTTAGATATTTGAATTGTAGGTATTTACCTATGAATTTATGAAATCCTGCAAGTTTGAAACCGTTCGGCCCAAAACTGTGGCTGTGGTACGACCGCGAACTTCTTTGGAGGTGTGGTCACGTGACCTGACCTGAGATGACCCGTGGTCAAGAATTGCACACAATGTGGGTAATTGATACCCGAACAGGTGTGCCAAAAACGGCGGCTGAAACGGCGGCGCTTTGCGCCGTGCGCCGTTTTTGAAACGGCCAAAACGGGGCGCCGCCGTTTTTTCGCTATCCTCGAAAACCTTAGGGGGAGGGGGCGTCTAAACCCCCCGCCCCCGGCACGGCACGGGTTAACATAAAACAAAAACAAAATTAAAAAGTGGGGGCCTCTGATAAAATACTCGCACCTGACGCCTGACCTTTTTTTGTCTTGAAGAAACACCAGTGTGGGCACTGGGCTGCACCGACCGCTTCATCACCGTATCACGGTAACCTACGACATTTACGATAACTCTTGCTTGAAATTGTCGCCCCGTCGGCCGAGACAGAGAGTTGTTGTTGTTGTTGTTGGCTTAGGGCGCGTAGCCGTGAGGCTCAGGCGTCCAACTTCTTAGTAGTCTTGTCCCTCTTCTTGCTTGCACTTTCAGGTGTATTCGCTTGGTAGGTACTAATCGGTACTAAGCAGGGATTTTTGGGCAAGGTACAGGAGATGCCTTGGAGGGGAACTTGCTTGCGGGAGGAATTTGCCTTGGAAGGATAGATCCTTGGATGGATTTCACCAGAATATGTTAGTGTTAGTGTTTCAGCGTTATTTGAGGCAGATGGCCTCGTACTACAGGAGTTTAAGCACCCTGAACTGCCTGCAATTATTTAATTTAACACAAAAGGAGGATGTATCAAGTTACTCTGCTAATACAGAACTGAAAAAATAGGATAATTAGGACAACTTCACATTGGTACAGGTGCCCAGATCACTGTTATTTCACTGAACGTAACAGAACATATACACACACACACATATATATATATATATATATATATATATATATATATATATATATATAAACTCGTTCAATGATCAGCGATCCATGCAAGGCTCTATGTGTCACATATGCACAGAGACAGCATGTATTTGAGAGATTAACAAGTTCACTGTATACACTGTTCACTTCAGTCGCAAACCACAAGAGGCACATTTCATCCAAAGCAGGTCATGAGGGAAAATGAATACGTTTCACTCTAAGGCATACACTGGTTCAAAGCTTACCAAGTAGTTCACATTGTCGTAGGAATCGGAGCAAGGCATCAATTGCATATTGCTTAGCCCTCAAGGTTTCCTCCGACCCGGGTAGTGAAAAACGCAGCACTGATATGATCCATGCTTTGTTCTGGGAAAATGGCTACCCTTCCCGTTGGCTCAGGGGCCCGGGAACAGGGGGGGCAGAGGGGGCGCTTGCCCCCCCCCCCCCCACATCTGGACCGGGGGGGCCGCGCCCCCCCCCCCCCAACTTTGGTGAGCAGAAGTTTCCCTAAAAATTAGCTCTGTCAATTTTCTTCACAAGAAGTTATATAAAATATGAAAGCCTCTTATATAAAATTATTATTGAGTATTATATATTAATTTTAAAAAAAAAGTTATAGAAAATATGAAAGTCACTTTCATTTTTTCCCGTTTTCTTTTATAGCATGTCATAAGTATTGTTATTATATAGCTTTGCCTTTATAGCAGTATCGTATACCTTTCTTTTCCTTCCTTTTCCTTTTTCCATTTTGTCCTATGAGATATAATGGAAAACTTTGGTAGCAGTACATTTGGTAGCAGTTGTCTGCTTGGCGCGTCGTCGTTAAAATAACGCACTGACGGCGATAAACATCTGCTGCATTTTGTGTATAAGTTTATCCCACGTCAACGTTACGGATGTGGTCAAACTGGCGTGCGGCCCTCTGCTGTCCACTCTGTCTGCCGACGGGGCGGCAATTGCAAGCAAGAGTTATCGTAAATGTCATAGGTTACCGTGATGCGGTGATGAAGCGCCACACTCGCGGGCTTCTTCAAGAAAAACAAACGTCAGGCGTCAGGTACGAGTATTTTATCAGACGACAGGCGGGTTTACAAAGGCATACGGTTCATAGTAGGAAACGGGGGTGGGGGAGGGGGGTGGCATGACCCCACTTTTACATAATTCTTGCTTTCTATGGTAACCCGCGCCGTGTTGGGGGTGGGGCGTTTAGACGCCCCCCCCCCCCCCCTAAGGTTTTTCGAGGATAGCGAAAAAACGGCGGCGCGCGGTTTTTGCCGTTTCAAAAACGGCGTACGGCGCACAGCGCCTCCGTTTCAGCCACCTTTTTTGCCACACCTGCTCGGGCATCAATTACCCACATTGTGTGCAATTCTTGACCACAGGTCATCTCAGGTCAGGTCACGCGACCACACCTCCAAATAAGTTTGCGGTCGTACCACAGCCACAGTTTTTGGCCGATCGGTTTAAAACTTACAGGATTTCATCAGGTCATACATAGATACCTACAATTGGAATATCTAAGATGGTATATATCGGTGACCTAAGGTCGCCGGTCGGGTTAATTTCGTGACCTCCCATTATAAGTCAATGGTAAATATTAAAATGTTTCGTTTTCCGAGGATACACAAGATTCCTTCTGGATCAGTCCAATTCCTTCTGGATCATGTTATCATAGGCTATTATTGATGATCCAAGTTAAATGTGTTCAGTGACCCCTACAGGATCAGCCGAGGTCAGCAGAGGTCACCAACACTTTTTGTGTCAATAACTCTCGATATAATGAATATAAAGAAGTGAAATCGGATTCAATGTGTTTGCCTCGTCGAGACACGTCTCCCAATATGCAATATGACCTGCTTGGGTCGCCACTTGACTTTGATCTGAGGTCAAATTTATATATTGACTTAAACTGGTCCAAATTAAAATGATTCGAAGCGCGTTGACGAGACAAACATGATGGCGTAAAAACTATTGTCGTATCTTTATTAGGTAAAAAGTTATTTTCGAACATTTTGCCAAAAAATAGCCCTTTTGACATTTGATGACCTCTGGAGCCTAAAATATTAACTCGAGATAACATTAAAGGACACAATATGATTTAATATTTCAAGAGCTTTCGATTGCTTCTTTCTGTTTGTTCCTAGCTATCATAGTTCCCGAGATATTTGGGGGTTTCTGGAGAAAAGTCCTAAAACTGGAAAATCTGACCTTTGGTGACCTCTGGTGAGCTCAATATTGACCAAAACATGTTAAAATAGTTTCAAAGTGGTTTTTGATAAGCTTTCGAACCATGTCGGTTTTCCAATGAGGATAATTTGAGAACGAAAAGGTGCACCAATATGAGAAGTGAGAAGATTGCGCAAAAAAAAATGGTTTCGCCTTTTTTCGCCACAACTTTAAAATCGTTCCCGGGCCCATGCGTTGGCTTAATGGGGTGGCACGCCAGGCTATGAAACAACACTGCAACAAAAACGCCAACAAAACAGGGAAAACAATCACGTAAAGATAGGATTTACGTGACCCTCCCATTCATGACGATAACCTGACCAGGAAAGTGGATGCCGCCCTGAAATCTGAGAATTCAAACCTGACGGCGTCGTGGAAAAATGAAAACACGATAACCAAACGACTGGTTCACTCGGCTTTGGAGCCCCCACCATGTCGCGCCGGAAGAAGATCCTGCCGCACGTGCGACAGTGGACTGCATGACCGGTGTACCACAACAACAAATGTGGTCTATCAGATCACCTGTAGGATTTGCGCTGCCTCTGACGGACCACCTCAGACCTACATAGGTGAGACCAAACGGTGCATCAGGTACAGGTTCCATGAGCATTTTAGGGACAGTGCAAATCGCACTCAGCAGACTCCGTTCGGTGATCATATGATTAAATGTCATCCGAATGAGTCAGAGCCGCGACTATCTATCGCTATACTCCGTCGATGCAAAGACGCAGCAGACCGAAAGATAGCCGAGGCACTGGCCATTCGGGACAGACAGCCAAAATTGAACAGCCAAATTGACACCTGGCCACTGATAGAATAAATTGTTGTGGTAAATCTTCCGTTTGCCTTCTGCACCGTTTGGTCTCAACTTAATAACCTTACTCTTGTTGGGTGTGTAGTAGGCATCAATGGCTATGTTAGTTGTTGGTAGTGTATCAGTTGTGCATACGTATGTGATTTAGACTTCAGATGTGTTGGTGTCCATAACAGGGGCTGTACGTGTGGATGTGTTCATTTGTGGATAATTTTCGTCGGGGGCTTTCGCATAGCCAAGTGGCACGTGTTGTTTCTTTGGCTTGCAAAAAGTTTGGTGTAATATTGTGAACTCTGACGAAGCCGCAAGTGCAATATAAGTTTTTTGTCCTTTATTTCTGATTTTCGATCTTTTCTGAATTAACATGAGCACAGGCTATTTCAATATAGCTTATACAGACATAATCACAATGATGCTCATTACAGCCATCCAATATATATGTAGACCCTCGACTCTGCCATGCCGTCTCCTCCAGGAAGAACTGCGTGTCGCTGGGCCTTTATTTGCTGCACACCTCAGCCACGAACCACTCGGCAACAGAGTCCCCAGCGGAATCGCGGGCCGGCGGCGGGCCAAGCGCAGGTCAGCTCCGATCACGTGACACCCGCCGCCGGCCACACGCACACCACACGCACACCGACCCGGGCGGACGCACCGCGCCCGTCCCCGCGCTCTCGCCCGCCGCCCGGGCCGGCTCACAGTACCGGGCTACACCACTCCCGCGACGTAAAGCTAAAGTATACAGGCGAAACATATCATGACCAAGCACAGTGTACAGACTCAAAACACACGGGATATAATCAGACAATCAGAATCAGGCTACCCACAGGAACAGATCAGGTAATGGCGATCCCCAGCGCTCCGATTACAGTGTGTGGGGCAACCACACATTCGAATGAACCAAAATTAACGGCCCCAACATCCCACTCGAATAGTCCGTGCCAAACAGGTAATGCAGTACACAGATATACACTTCAGCAGAAATACACGTCGAGTGAACACAGTGTCTCTCGCGACAATAGCCACTGAACAAAACACGCTTCGCTTTCTTCAGTTGTATCAACCAAGGTACTTAATGGCATGTCTACCTGATAAACTGAACATAGCATCCCTCACAGTAATAACCACTAGCGTCGCTAACCAGGAACAAAACGATCCGGGGCTTCTCGCTTCCTGTCCGATCTCCTCGGAGCGATCGGCACGGCCGGGCCGTGTATCTCGGCGCCTCCACCCCAAGACTGTCCATCAGGTGTCAGCAGAGGCACGTCGGCCAACATCTCAATCGTCGGACCAGCACCAGATACCAGACCGGCACCAGTCGTTTCGCCAGACTCTCCACACTCTACATCACACATGGTTCCGGTTCCCGATGGACGGCGACCATCACCAGAACTCTGCAATCTGTCGGTAGCCACCCCCATCTGTTCAGTCGTGTCCCTGGTTTCCGGTGACAGATAAAGGTCCCCACCAGATTCATGCATTCGCAATGAATCGGACATCTTGGCCCCAAGACCGGACCGATCGGACATGCTTCTGGTTTCTGGTGACCAAGAAAGGTCACCGCCAGATTCCTGCATATCCATCTGACCCGATGGCACATTTACTGCAAGCGGAGGGCCCTCAGATCCACCGTACGAGCTTGTGGACTGTCCAGCCTGCGCGGGGCTCTCCTCCGGGGCGGGACGACCGGGTCGCTTCAGACCTTCCCAGTCAGCACTCTCCTTCATCTGAGTCTCACGCGAATCACCGAGTGAACTTGATGAATCTGGTTTCAGCCGATTATGGTGTACCAATATAGACTTCCCAGTCCCGCGAAGTCTGACTCTGTAATTGACGTCACCGATCTTCCGCAGAATCGTGGCCGGTTTCCACGGCCGCACAAATTTGTAGTACTGACCTTTTGGTACCACATTTTTGTACACAAATACGCTATCCCCAGGCTGGAAGTTAAACTCATTCAACTTTTTTTTCGAAAGCTCGCTTGTTTCGCTCATGGCGTCTATTTGAGGCTGCGATACCGAACTGTCGCGCCAGACGGAGGCTAGCACACAACGAATCAACGTAGTCAGAGACGCTTTTAGCTTTGTAAGTAGTAGGCAATTCAATATTCACCTCAGCTGGAAGACGCGGCTCGCGGGCAAACATGAGAAAGTAAGGTGACTACCCCAGCGACGTGTGAACCTGAGAGCGGTATCCCAACATCAATAACGGTAAGTCAATGTCCCACTCCGCATGGTTCTCATCAAGATAGCGCGCCAGCATGGAGATGATGGTTCGCATCAACCGTTCTACCTTCGCGTTGCCTTCTGGGTGATATGCGGATATTTTGGACTTCTCAATGTCAAGAATGCGACAGGTCTCAGTGAGCACAGATCCAACGAAATTTGCAGCACAGTCCGAATGCAAACGTCTGGGGCATCCGAACCGAGCAATGAATTCATTTACGAGGGTAGCAGCTACAGTGGTAGCCTTCATGTCTGGCAATGGGTAGACTTCACACCAGCGAGTGAAATGATCACATATGACGAGCAAGTGCTTGTTTCCGCGCCCTGTGGTCGGAAGGCCAGTTAGAAAATCAATGGAGATGGTGTCAAATGGCTCGTCTGAAAACAACTCTCCCATCGCGGCGCGAGGTTTCCGGGAAAGTCTGCTGTGCGAGCTACAACGCTGGCACTTCCTGCAAAACGCTTCCACCTCAGCCGCCATTTTTGGCCACCAGAATCTGACTCGAGCCTGCTCGAGCAGCTTATCTGATCCGAAATGCCCTCCAGATGGCCCTGCATGCAGGGACGTGAGAACACCCGGCACGAGGTGCCGCGGCACGATCAGTTGCAATTTCTCTCGCTCGCCGGCACGTTGCTTGTACATCCGGTACAACACGCCGTCAATGAGTTGCAGCCGTCCCCACTCTTTATACAGACCCAACGCTGGCTCTGACAAGACGGCCCTGCGTGGTTTCGTACCCGCTGACATATATCTGGCGATTTCACTGATGCCAGCGTCTTTGTCCTGCTCCTGACGAAGGTAACCGAGTGACCAAGATTCAGCTGCCACCTGGCGGACAGCGGAGTCACCAGTTTGTGTCGCCGCGTCGGCACGGTCAGGCGGCCGGCGACTCAGAGAATCGGCGACAGTGTTCTGAACCCCAGGACGATATACGATGTCGAAATCAAACTCTGCGAGGATTTCCAGCCATCTGGCAATCATGCCGGAGGGCTGTTTGAAGTTCATGAGCCACTGTAAGCTGGCATGATCCGTTCTCAGACGGAACTTCCTACCAAGCAAATAGTGGCGAAAATGCTGTACAAATAAGACACACGCGAGAAGCTCCTTTCGCGTTGTGCTGTAGTTGCGTTGAGATTTCGAAAGTTTCCTACTGGCAAATGCTATCGCTCTCTGCACTCCATCCTGCTCCTGGAGAAGAACAGCTCCCGCACCATGATCCGAACAATCACAATCCAGAGTGAACAGACCGGCCTCCGGCCCAAACCTGGGCAGCGCGACCACAGGCGCGGCAGAGAGGGCCATTTTAAGTCTGTCGAGTGACGCCTGGGCCTCGTCCGACCAGCGGAATTCCACATCCCGGCCGGTAAGCGTGAACAGAGGAGCCGCTATGTCAGCGAATGATCGAACATATTTCCTGAAGAAGGACGCCAACCCCAGGAAGCTGCTCAGTTCTTTAGGTGTCCTCGGAACAGGCCACTCAGCCACTTGACGGACCTTTTCGGGATCAGCCGACAGGCCGTCCGGGGTCAAAACATGGCCGAGAAATGTGACCTCCGTTCGGAAAAGTGCGCACTTTTCCGGGTTCAGCGTGAGACCAGCCTGGTGGAGGCGACCGAGCACCATGTCGAGCTTATCCAGAACGTCTTCGAAATCAGAGCCGTGCACGATGACGTCATCAAAGTAGTTAACGCAAGAAGCCGGCCGCAAATCACTCAGTACAACGTCCAATAGCCGTGCACAGGTAGACGGCGCTGAACGACAGCCGAACGGCATTCTGACAAACCGATGGGAGCCAAATGGAGTAGCTATAGTCATTTTATCCCTGTCGCGTTCATCGATGCTAACCTGAAAATACGCACTGTTCAAATCGAGAACACACCACATTTTGGACCCGGATAGCACGTCGAGTGTATCGTCGATCCTCGGCACTGGGTAGGATGACGGCCGCGTGACCGCATTCAGCTGTCTCAAATCTGCGCACATCCTATACTTCCCAGACTTTTTCCTCACCAGGCAGATTGGCGAGGCCCATCCTCCCCCGTCTGTCTCTTCGAGGACGCCCTGCTGGACCAACTCGTCAATCTGCGCTCGAACCTCATCACGCAGGTGAGGAGGTATCCTTCGAGCCGGTTGACCGGCTGGAGGGTGATCCCCCGTATCAATTGAATGCGACACGACAGTGGTGTGGCCCAGATGTCCATCAAACATTGAGGCGTACTTATCAAGTGTGGCCCGCGCTTTCGTCCGCTGTTCCTCCATCAGCGGAGAGTCTGACAAATTGAACTGCTTTCCTGTTCCCTGGTGCCCCGAGACAGACCCAGCATTGCCGGACTCATCCTGTTCCACAAACCCCACCTCCAGCTGACCAATCTCTGCGCGCTTAGGGATGCTGACGTGTTCAGCAGTAACATTACGTACAACAAATGGCACCGAACTTCCATCGACATGAACTATTGTCGGAACAAACTCTAGCCCACAAATCTCAATCGACGGCTCAATGATGGCCGGTCCAACATAATCACAATTGGGCGCACATGCCCTGAGGACCGACTCCCGCCCGGGCGGGATGCTGACGCTCGATGACGTCACCAGGCGTCCGACCGACACGGCCTCAGCAGAGACCGATCGAACAGACGCAGCCGGAGTCAGGATTGACGTCACCAGGCGTCCGACCGACACGGCCTCAGCAGAGACCGATCGAACAGACGCAGCCGGAGTCAGGATTGACGTCGCCAGGCGTCCGACCGACACGGCCTCAGCAGAGACCGATCGAACAGACGCAGCCGGAGTCAGGACTGACGTCACCAGGCGTCCGACCGACACGGCCTCAGCAGAGACCGATCGAACAGACGCAGCCGGAGTCAGGACTGACGTCACCAGGCGTCCGACCGACACGGCCTCAGCAGAGACCGATCGAACAGACGCAGCCGGAGTCAGGATCAGCCTGCTCTTCTTCAAATCGATAACGCATGGGCACGCCTGAAGGAAGTCCAGCCCCAACAGACGAGGAACGTCGATCTGGCTGGATACAAACACATTCAAATTAACGGGCATGCCTCCGATATGGAAACATAAAGCAACTCTACCTATGAGCGGTAAGTCTTCCCGCGACGCGGTCTTCGCCCGAACCGCCGTTCTACGCAGTTTTGGAGTGTTGGGCAGCAAATCGAGAACAGACTCGTTGACTATACTGATGCTGCTTCCAGTATCGAGTAAACATCTCCAATCGACACCAGACAGTTTGGCCACAAATGTCATATCAGAGTCTAACGCGACCCAATTGTCAGCCACGCCTCCATTTGTACGAGTTAGGGCCGCTGAACCAGTGCGGGTCCCCCCCCCCCCCCCCCCGTGGCCGCCCGGGGGAACCCTTGAAAGTTTCCCTGGTATTTACCACATACCCGAGACAAGTGGCCTCGTCGGTTGCATTTTGCACAAGTCACATTTTTATGCTCACATTGTGAGCGGAAGTGTACCGGTTCACCGCACGCAAAGCACTCGCGTGTGAGGCGGGAGGGTCCTCCAGCCACAGACTCTACCTTTGCCTCAAGCTCAGCAATTCTTTGCTCGAGGCGGACCACCAAAGAATCGTCAACTGAGCCCGCCAGCTGGCGCACAGGCTGCACCCTGCCGCCGGGCTGAGGCATGTGCCTTGCTGCGCTGCACAAATTCCTCACTTTCGCAACAGCACCATCAAACGTACTGATGCCATCAGCAATGATTGCAGAGCACAACTCATCCGGAATAGCCGACAGAAAATGATTGTACAGCAACCCCCCTGACGGCTGACCCGGAAACGCAAGAGCCACCAGTTTCCTGAACTCAATCACAAGAGCATCCAATGACCCATACGGATCAAACTGGAGGGCCCTCAGGGCCACATGATGATCCACAGAACTGCGACTGGAGAAGCTGGCTCTGAGGCCGGATGCCACGCCACCAAAAGTGGCTTTCTGATCATCACTCAGGGAATCGAATGCGTCCCTGGCGATCCCCGAAAGGCACAAAGGAAAAATGTCTAACTTTTTCTCATCGTTCCACCCATGAAGCCGACCGAACCGTTCATAATCCCCCAAGAATCGCTGTACAGGGCTCCGGCCATCAAAAGAGGGCAAACCGACCGACGTAAACTGAGGGTTCATCGTGATGCCAGTAGCTACCCCCTGTTCTAAGACAGTGGGGTCGGGCTTGACCAGGGACATAACAGTGAAAACAACAAAACAATGATACCGACAGTACTAAGCGCCACACCTTCAGGGCGTACCTAGTACCTACCATGAGATGGTGATGACACAGTAACGCGCCGCCACCGGCAGGGCGGCAGCAGACGAGCGCGGCCGCACCAGCGGCAGCGGCAGCAGACAAGCGCAGCCGCACCAGCGGCAGCGGCAGCGGCAGCAGACAAGCGGGGCCGCACCAGCGGCAGCGGCAGCAGACGAGCGCGGCCGCACCAGCGGCAGCGGCAGCAGACGAGCGCGGCCGCACCAGCGGCAGCGGCAGCGACAACAGACGAGCGGGGCCGCAACAGCGGCAGCGGCAGCAGACGAGCGTGGCCGCACCAGCGGCAGCGGCAGCGGCAGCAGACGAGCGAGGCCGCAACAGCGGCAGCGGCAGCGGCAGCGGCAGCAGACGAGCGCGGCCGCACCAGCGGCAGCGGCAGCGGCAGCAGACGAGCGCGGCCGAGCCGGCGAGAGGCCGAGCCGGGCGAGAGGCCGAGTCGGCCGAGAGGACGAGCCGGGCAAGAGGCTGTGCCGGACGAGAGGCTGAGCCGGCGAGAGGCCAAGCCGGGCGAGAGGCCGAGTCGGGCGAGAGGCTGAGCCGGCGAGAGGCCAAGCCGGGCGAGAGCCTGATCCGGGCGAGATGCTGAGCCAGGAGAGAGGCCGAGCCGGCGAGACGACAGGTCCAAGAGAAGAGTAGTCTGGAGCGGAATGGGTTCACATCCACGCGGCTGTCACCAGTTGTAGACCCTCGACTCTGCCATGCCGTCTCCTCCGGAAAGAACTGCGTGTCGCTGGGCCTTTATTTGCAGCACACCTCAGCCACGAACCACTCGGCAACAGAGTCCCCAGCGGAATCGCGGGCCGGCGGCGGGCCAGGCGCAGGTCAGCTCCGATCACGTGACACCCGCCGCCGGCCACACGCACACCACACGCACACCGACCCGGGCGGACGCACCGCGCCCGTCCCCGCGCTCTCGCCTGCCGCCCGGGCCGGCTCACAGTACCGGGCTACATATATATGCTACCAAGGCATCAATTATTGTATCATCACTGTTACCAAGCAAGTTCTCCAAAGTTAGTGACACTCTCGCAATCCGACACACCGAGCTTAGTTCCCCTCTCGCCACTCGAAACAGTCTACATTCAAGTAGAATATGCTTGACACCTTGTTGACATCTGCATGTGTCACAGATCGGCGCAGGTGTTCGGTCCATAAGGTACGAATGTGTTAATACGGAATGTCCCAGTCTCAGTATACACAAGACCACTTCCTCTTTGCGGTTGTCACGCACACTCGATACCCACGTTCCTACATTTGGTTTGGTCAGTTTAAGGTGTGTGTGACGGTATTCTTGCCATAGCTTTGCAAAATAGTCACGGATACATTGTTTCACATGTGGTACATAATCTTGGTATCCCACAGTCACCCTTGTCACATTTGGTGTATCGAGCGCTTTCCTTGCCCAATAATCTGCTCGTACATTTCCGGCAATCCCACTGTGGCCTGGAATCCACACCAGAATACATTTAAATCCATCTTGGGTGTTTTTTATTATTTAACTCTAGGATCTCTGCGAGTACCGGGTGCCCCTGGTCCTGCGTATGAAGGGCTCTGACTGCTGACTGAGAGTCAGTGCAGATTAGGGCTCTGGTTATGTGGTTTCTGCGAACATATTTCACTGCCTCCCGTATCGCCACCAGTTCCGCAGTATAGATTGAGAGGCCATCCGATAGTTTAAATGAGAAAAAGGCGTTATTAATAGTAAAGGCACATCCAACCGACATGTTCTGCTTAGAACCGCCAATCCGTCTGTTCTCGGGTCCGTCAAGAATGAACGATGCATATTCTAGTATGTGTCGTATCAGGACTTTGTACATCCGCAGTAAAATTGTGCGATCAGCACCATAACTCTTACCAGAGACACATTTTAATGTGGAGATCCTTTTTGGTGCTTTTGCTTTTGTATATTCAACATGCGAGTTGAGGTTTAACATGGAGTCCAGAATGACACCAAGATATTTAACTTCGTCAACCAGAGGGATGGGTTCGTCACGGAGGTAGAGGTCAGGTAGCATTGTTCGGTCGATACGTTTCAAGCTTCGCCTAAACAGAATAGCATTCGACTTCGCTGGCGAGAAAGTAAATCCATTCTGCAATGCCCAGTCACCTATCCTGTCCAATGCTCGTTGTATTTTCCTGAATAATATTTGTATACACCTTCCTTGCGCCCAGATAGTAACGTCATCAGCATAAATGGCATAGGATACACTTAGAGGGATGACGTCAAACAAGGAATCGATTGCGATATTGAATAGAAGTGGCGAGATGACTCCACCTTGTACAATGCCCATATTCTTGTCTAAATACATCTGATTCTACACCACACCGCACTTGGAAACTTCTGTTCCTTAGGTAGCCCTGGATAAAATGCATCATATGGCCCCGGAAGCCAATATGATCCATTCTATGCAGAAGCATGGTTGGGGAGACCATATCGTAGGCAGATTTTATATCGATAAAAACTCCTAATGCGTTAGAATGATAAAGAAAACCTTCCCGGATATGAGAGTCGATTCTAACCAGATGATCCACAGTCCACTTTCCAGATCGAAAAACACATTGATATTTCGATAATAGGGCATACTATGCACCAGTTCAGTCTCCTCCCAATCATTCTTTCCATTAATTTGCACAGGCATGACGTGAGTTGTATTGGTCGGTATGATGTCACCAGGTTGCAGCCCTTCCCTGGTTTAAGGACTGGGATAATGTATGAGTGTCGACAGGGGTCGGGAAAGTATCATTAGTCCATATATAGTTGTATAATTTCAGTAATGCTCGCAGTTGGGCATCATCCATGTGTCGAATGAAATCATAGTGGACTTTGTCAGGTCCCACAGAAGTGGAGCCAGATCGTTGAATTGCATCTGTCATCTCTTTCAGCGTAAATTCTGTATTATATTCCTCCTGGTTGTCTGTTCCAAAATCTGGTAATGTCTCAGCGATTTCACGCTCCTTGTCTATAAATGTTTGGTGATAATTAGAGTGCGAACTTAGGTCCGCAAAGAACTTCCCAAAGAAGTTTGCCACGTCAGCTGGGTCATCGATAATGTGGTTGTTATGTATAAGGGTAGGGAAGGGTTTCGTGGTCCTAATTTTAAAGGAGATGTTTCTCAAAATTCCCCACAGTTGACTCATTGGTGTTATGTGGTTAAAAATTGAGAGTAATTCACGCCATGAATTAAACTGTGCTTGTCTAAAAGTTTGCCGAGTCTTTGCCTTTACTCTCCTGTATTCGATGCGTAGGAACTCTGAATGAGGGTCTCTCCTCATTCTGTGCTGTGCCCTTCGCCGATTTCTAATTGCCTCTCAACATTCGTTGGTCCACCATGGGCACTGATACTTCGAGTTTCCGTTTCTGGCTGGTATGTACTTATGAGCTGTGTTAATAATTGTTTGAGTTTTTATGTTGCAGTTATCCCCTCCCCGAGCAGTATCAAATTGGACATCACAATTAATTCGAAATTCAGTCCAATTTGCTTTATTGACATTCCATCCTGCAAACATGGTTGCCAGCGCGGTAACAGATGCGGACATACGATATTGTAAATGTATAGGGAAATGATCGCTGGAATGCAGATCCTTGTAAGATGTAAGACGTAAGATGTGTATTAAATCAATGATCCACTTGAAATAATCGTGTGGCTTTTCACATTGACGAGTCACACCGCAAGGACATGGCAATACGAAAATGGGTGCAATACGTACAGGAACCTATCGGTACAATGGAAGAAAAAAAAATACACAAATAATGCTAAACAAAGACTTTTAAAAATAAGAACACATTCACATCGGTCTGAATCATCCTGTAAGCTCAAAACGACCTTTCAGAACGACCTTCTTCAGTGCGCGACGCGTACAAGTGCTCCCATCTGCGAGTACGTTCATGTCATTCACACACTTAACACCGCGGTAGCATAACCGCCGCCTGCCCGCCTCCGTCCGTATGCGCGGTAGCGAGAGCAGGTGCGCCGAGCGGGTGTCACGCCCGTGAATGTCACGCTGCCGCTGCCCTATGGTGCTGGCGATGTACGGTGGTGAGCCGGTACGAATAGCGTGCAGGACAGCGCAAACAGAATGGTATTGAATGAGCTGCTGTGTGTTCAGCCACCGCAAATCACAGATCACATCAGAAATGTGATCCATTTTACGGCGGCCACTGACGACTCTCGCCGCAAAATTTATAATTTTTTGTACGCGGTGGGTTTGAGTTCGATTGCACGATCCGTAAATTGATATGCAATATCGAACTACTGAGGTAGCCAGTCCTTGTACTATTTGGGATAGATATTGTCTCGGGATAGTGTGTTGTGCATGACTGAGGGCTATGAGAATTCCGGTACACTTACGCCGTACTGAGTCTATGTGGGATTCAAAGCTCAGATGCCTGTCCATTGTGACACCTAGATTTTTTCAGTACTCGTGAGTCAACTACTGTAGAGCCACAAAATTGTATGGTGACAGCGGGTAACGTCCTCAGCATCTGCAGTGTTCCTAGCACCATCATCTGTGTTTTACCGGTGTTCAGTTTCATCTTGTGGTGACTGAACCATTGTAATAGCGAGTTCAAAGCTCGTTCCATTCGGCTTGTCAGCGACGGCAAGTCACATTTTTTCCCGGTTGCCAGAATCTGGCAGTCGTCAGCATATTGAACAATTGTGACATTTTCTTCAGTGCACAATGCCAAATCGTTTGAAAAGAGAAGATAGAGAATGCATGACAAACTTCCGCCTTGGAAAATTGACATGTCGGGGGCGTTGCTTTTTTTGACAGATTGAATGTACGATCCATGAGCTGTCCTCATTTGGACCTGTTGTGTATGACCATATAAGTAAGATGAGAACCATGTTGTGTCTATACCGTAAAGCTCCATCTTTTCCAGCAGTTTGCCGTGGGGTACTACATCAAAGCATTTAGACAAATCTAATAAAACTAAGATGCAAATTTCTCCGTGATCCATCGCACTAAGGACTCTATCGGTTATAACGCTTAGGGCGGTTTCTGTAGAATGGTTCTTTCGATACCCGTGCTGAGATTCGGACAGCAGATGGTTTGACTCAAGATAATGGTTTAGCTGAAGTTGTACTGCTTTTTCTGTAATTTTTAGTACGGCTGGGAGCTGTGTTATGGGCCGGGTATCTTCAGGTCTGACGGAGGATGTGCCTTTAGGAACCGGGGTAACCATTGCATGCTTCCAAGCTGTTGGAACGATGCCGGAAACCAGACTACTGTTAATAATTTGGAGAAGAACGTGTCCGATGGAAAATAAAAACTTCTTAAAAATCGAGATGCTGAGGCCGTCACTGCAAGTTGGTCCCGTTGGTTTCATGCCAAGGATAATAGAGCCAAGCGTTGGCATGTCGATTGAAGCAACCTTGAAAGCGCTGGTGCTTACGCGCGGCAGCCTCACCGGTACCGGCGCGATGGCGGCAGGCACTGAAGCGACAGTGATAGGACCGATAGATATATAATAATCATTCAACGCATCTGGTGTCACAGTGATAGGCTGAGACTTTGACTTTTTTGTTCCAATTATAGGGCGAAGTATTTGCCATAGGTTTGTTCGGCCTTTTTGATTGATCTGGTTCTGATAATATTTCCGGGTGTCAGAGCGAATCGCAGCACGACATGCGCGGTTTATCCTCTTATAGTCTACTCTGCAGCAGAGAGACAGAGCGATCTGTCTGCTGTCCAGCAGGGCGCGCGTGTTGGAGCTCAGTGGAATTACACCGGCACCGGACCCTCGCACACGGACAGAGCGGACAGGGGCGACGAGATCAAGCACACGCGAGAAGGCAGTGATAAAAACGTTCCACTTTTCTTCAACAGTAGTCGCAAAGAACAATGGTGACAAATCGACCCGAGAGAAGTTGTCATGAAAATCATTCATATCAACCCTTCCAAGAGCCCGTTTCTGTACAGTCCCAGCCGCTGGTCGACGCCTAGCACAATAGCGCAGCATCACAAGTGTAAAATCATGCGGGGTACCATATTGACAACGGGTTACTCCGCAAAGCCGGACTAAATCTGGACAGTGTGTGGCTATGACATCTAAAATACTATTTGCCGGACGGTAAGTGGCATGAGTGATATTAGTGATTCTAAATCCGTACGTCTGAAACAACTTCATTACAAAGTGCTCGTTACCAAAATCTTTCTTCAAACAACAATTGAGATCGCCAATCACTACATTTTTCGCGCGAGGGTACGATACAAGCATAAACTGCAACTGGTGTTCAAGATCGTCGAAATCGGCTAATAACTGGGCAGCGGTGTTAACTGGAACACGATAGGCAGAAGCAACAATAAGAGTGAGGCTCTTGCTGGTTTTTACAGATATCCACAATATCTCCAGGTTTGAGTTGTGTACGTTTGTAATGGGCGTTGGGATAAGCTCGCATTCTAGAGAATCGCGCGCCAATATCGCGACACCACCATGTCCTTTGGCTAGGTTCATCGAGACCGGTCTGTTGCGTCTGAATATTTTAAATCCGTTCACAGAAATGAGTCTTTCCGGTACATTAGGAGTTAGCCAGGTCTCGCATAAGGCGAGCACGTCGAACCCGTACACAGCTTGAAGTTCGCATCTCATCTCGGGCAGTTTAGGCTTATATGACTGGATGTTAACAGCTGTCCGATGATGATGTCGTCGTTCCTGACGTCGCCAAGACGGCGCCAGTTAGCGCCTCCTCTCCTTCCGCGACGTTTGCGGCCGCCTCTGCAGCCGCGACGTGTCCGCTGACGCACCTCAACGGTCACGCGGGTGGAGCTCGCGACAGAGACCGGGGGTCTCAGGGCGCCGGGATCTGGTGTCCGAGGGGTGGCTTCACGGACGACTGAGCGAACTCGCCTGCTCCACGGGTCCTCCGCTGGCTGTGCAGCCTGAGAGACTGTTTGTAGGAGTTGAACCAGCAGCAGAGCACGGAGAATAAGACAGAGTGGGCTCGGTGAGTATCCGTAAGTTGTCATTCTTGAGTTTGGCGAGGACAACTCAATTCAACCGATTTTGATGTAAATCTGAAGAGGTGAGCAATCCAAGACTCGGAGCTTACTTAGATGCCTGACTCGGACAGGCGCGGGAGACCGCTGGCCTGGCCGCTGGGTACTCACAATACTGATGAGGGACTGAAGATTCAGCAATCACTCGATGACCGATACGTCTTCTTGTTTAAACACTACTCTTCTTAGACAAAACCTTCTATGTTCTATGCTGTTTAAGTTTGAATGCTAGTTTTCAAACGAAGGCACGCGCTCGCGCGCTCAACGGTCGCTGTCACTCACTGACCGTGACCTGCGCGTGACCGGTCAGGTGATGATCAGGTGATGGGCGGGGCCACCGGCAGCGTGCGCACCCTGGCGCCGCGCACAGCAGACTCTATTGCCAGTATCCCACGCCATGAGGTGTGCTATATCACTTGATACCAGGGTCAGATAAATATGCGAGACGTCTGACGTCTCCAGTTGATTCTTCCAATCTTGTAAGTTGTCCGTAATTTAAGATGTGTATGTCATAGTGGTTAATGATATTCATCCATGTCCTTCCTTTTGGATCACACTGACTAGCCCCCCACATGTAATGTTTACTATTCGCATCTGTACAGATAACATAAGGTTTTGGCAGCTGGGTAATTAGCTGTGGGGTAATATCCTGGAATGAAAAATTGTCTTTAGGAGGTAGGTACAAAGAACATAATGTGATTCTCCGGTTCTGAACTCTGATCGAGCATGCCAGTGCCTGCAAAGGAGTTTGTATAGGTAGTCTGCGCTGTGGTAGGTTATTTGTTATATGGATGGATGCTCCACCTCTCCTATCTCTTTGAATAGCATATGCATTTTATAATGTAAAGCGGGGTAAATTGAATGTGTATCTGTCATTTGTGATGAAATGAGTTTCCTGAAGGCATATCACCTGAAATGAATCATTGGTGAACATATGTTTGGCTTCAGCCCACTTTCCTATCAATCTTCTGGCATTCCACTGCAATACCTTCAGCATTGCTTTACATTAGGTAACATGATCTCTAGTGTTTTTTGTTTTGTTTTGCGTTTTGTGGTTTTGTGTTGTGTTAAGTGTTTTTTTGTTTTGTTTTGTGTTTTGTGTTTTTTTGTTTTGTTTTGTATTTAGTGTTTTTTTTGTGTTTAGTGTTTTTTTTTTGTTGTGGTTAGTGATTTTTGTTTTGTTTTGTGTTTCCTTTTCCTTTCATGGGTCATAATCCTGCCCGCAAACAGACAGGTAGGCAAAACAAATACAAAGGTACTCCTGCACAATGCACTCACAGTACACAATTCACTCACAGAACACAATTCACTCACAGAACACAATGCTCTCACAAAAAACAATTCACTCACAGAACACAATTCACTCACAGAACACAATGCTCTCACTGTACACAATTAACTCACTGTACACAATGCTCTCACTGTACACAATTCACTCACAGAACACAATGCTCTCACTGTACACAATGCACTCACAGAACACAATGCTCTCACTGTACACAATTCACTCACAGAACACAATGCACTAACTGTACACAATGCACTCACAGAACACAATGCACTCACAGTACACAATGCACTCACTGTACACAATTAACTCACTGTACACAATGCTCTCACTGTACACAATTCACTCACAGAACACAATGCTCTCACTGTACACAATGCACTCACAGAACACAATGCTCTCACTGTACACAATTCACTCACAGAACACAATGCTCTCACTGTACACAATGCACTCACAGAACACAATGCTCTCACTGTACACAATGCACTCACTGTACACAATGCACTCACAGAACACAATGCGCTCACTGTACACAATGCACTCACTGTACACAATGCTCTCACTGTACACAATGCTCTCACTGTACACAATGCACTCACAGAACACAATGCTCTCACTGTACACAATGCACTCACTGTACACAATTAACTCACTGTACACAATGCTCTCACTGTACACAATGCTCTCACTGTACACAATGCTCTCACTGTACACAATGCACTCACAGAACACAATGCTCTCACTGTACACAATGCACTCACAGTACACAATGCACTCACTGTACACAATTAACTCACGGTACACAATGCTCTCACTGTACATAATTAACTCAAACTGTATACAATTAACTCACTGTACACAATTCACTCACAGTATTCAACACACTTGGTGTCTCATGTCCACATAGTGAGGTCGCACCAAAGGCTTCACATAGGGTCGAAGGCCATCCTAGTTAGGCTTGGCATTCGCTTTTCCTGGCCTTTGTCAGGTCTACTTTGACGTCGAAGGCCAATCTGTGGGAAGGTGATATATCTGGATCACATTCCCCTGGTGTTTTTCCTTTGCTGGGCTCTCCCTGCTGTCTCTTTCTGACATCTGTCGCACTCCTGTTGGAGGTGCTTTGAGCTGTCTCGGGACCAGCTCCCTGTGGGTAACTAGTCTGGGCATCTACTGTCGCGTCCATCACTGAAAGGGAAGAGTCATCCATACCCTGATCTACATCGGAGGAGGAGGCCTGCTGTGTGGTATCGAGCTGAGACTCGTGACCCGCCACCCCTTCCTGCGCCCGACTTTCCGTAGTCTGCTGTGTGCCATACACATCCACTCTTTCCCTATCCTGGCCCCGAACTTCTACCTCTTTCACCAGGGTTTCAGTTTGAGTCATCATGTTCTGTTCTAGCAGCTTATCTAATAGTACAATCATTTTGTAAATCTCTCGTTCCATATTTTCAACCCTGTTTCGAAGTGTGGTTTCCTGGTCTCTCATGCTAGAGCTCTCTCTCTCTCTCAGGCTAGAGCTCTCGATCGGTGCTCGAGCCACAGTGGCATAGGAACGGAGGGTAGGGGCTGGTGTTCTTCAGTGCATATGAAATGTCTTTGTTGACTTTGATTTCGCATATGTCCCGCTTCCTTTTCCAGACTGAGCATTGTCTTGATAGACAAACATGCCCCACTCTGTCCACAGTTGATACATTTCTGTTCACAGGTACCCTCATGTTTCTTTTCTCCACAGGTGATACACACTGCCTCGACCCTGTATCTGACCTGGACGTGTCCATACCTCCCACAGTTATGACAAATGAGGGGGTTTGGGATGTGTTTCCTGATGTTGTATATGACGTAATCAAGTGCCAGTCTGGATGGACATGAGGGTTTGTCAAAGGTGAAAAGTATGGTGGGGGTCTTTTCTGTGTGGTCGCCTACCTTTCTCGTGAATCTCCGAGCGGAGACCACTCCGAACTCTGCAAACCAGCCCACGATTTCCTCATCTGAGAGGTCCATTAAATCATATGCGTGGATAGTGCCCTTGCTTTGGTTTAGCCTTTGATCTCTCTCCACCTCACACTCCTCATCACCAAACATCTGAGCCTTCAGAAGTTGTTCTGCTTGTATGTTGTCCTTGGTTTTGACAAGTAGTCTACCATCATTCTGAAAATTGGCCTTATCCACCTTTTCCTTCCCGCCAAGGATCTCTCTAATGCATAGCTGGACCCAGGGTCATCCCTTTTCCTTAATGGGCTTGCCTGATCGGAGTTTGATATTCAGGTATGTGCCAGTATCCTCCCCTTCTTTCCAGAAGTTTCTGTCATCTCCTCTGCTCTCACCCGTTTAAAGGCCCGGGGAGCCCCCATCTCTCACATCCCACTCCCACGCCTAATAACCAAGTACAAACGTATCAAATAACAGAAAGACAAAAGTGACCCACCACGTGGCACGTTCCAAGTATCACTCTCTAAATCAAACTAAAGTTAGTTTTACCTGGAGATGAACTTAACCCATGATCAGAAAACAAAACAGGAAACAAAACTGAAAATCCACTTCAACTCCTTATTCTTGAACTCCCTTCTTCGTCCCGCTCCGTCCCAACACGTGTTGTCTTTTCAGCGTCGGAAACACGAATGCAGAGACAGAGAGGACAGCACACCAGTTTGACCACATCCGTAACGTTGACGTGGGATAAACTTATTAACAAAATGCAGCAGTTGTTTATCGCCGTCAATGCTTCATTTTAACGATGACGCGCCAAGCACTAAATGTACTAAATGTAAATGTACTGCTACCAAATGTACTGCTACCAAAGTTTTCCATTATATATCATAGAACATAATGGAAAAACGAAAAGGAAGGAAAATAAAGGTATACGGTACTGTTATAAAGGCAAAGCTATATAACAATACTTGACATGCTATAAAAGAAAACCATACAAAACAAAAATGAAAGTGACATAAGGAGGCTTTCATATTTTATACAACTTTTTGTGAAGAAAATTGAAAGAGCTCATTTTTAGGGAAACTTCTACTCGCCAAAGTTGGGGGACGCCGCGCCCCCCCCCCCCCCATCCAGATATGGGGGGGGGCAAGCGCCCCCGCTGCCCCCCGCCCCTTTTCCCGGGCCCCTGATCACGCGGCATGTGTCGACTGTCGAATTGTCACATTTGACACGGCACCCGGTCCCCCGTGACGTCAGACTCGTGCACGAGTTTGACACTCGTCCAGCTGTGCTCGTCTCCGCGTGCGGACGCGCCAGCTCTCGCGTGGCTCTCCTTCCCTCCGAGCCCCATGTGCCTAGTCCGGCTGTGTGAGTGACTGAGTGAGTGTCTGAGTGCGAGGACTGAGTGTCCGTGACAACTGTGCAGTGTGAGACTGGCACGTAACTTTTGGTATTAGCAACTCAGTGCCGCCGCAGTGGCGGATCCAGGGGAGGGGGCACGGGGGTCATGACACCCCCCCCCCCTCCCCCCTTTGGGCCATGGGGCACCACCGCGCCATGGGGGCACCACCGTGCCGTGAGGGTACCACCGCGCCGGGGCACCAGGGGCACCACCAAAATAAAGAAAAAAAATCCGCGTACTACGCGGCGCAAATCATTCAGTGTTCTTTGAACCAAGGGCACCACCGCGTCGGTGTACCAGGGGCACCACCGCGCCGGTGAACCAGGGGCACCACCGCGCCGGTGAACCAAGGGCACCACCGCGCCGGTCTGTCAGGGGCTCCATCGTGACGGTAGGCGGCACTGTGGGGTGAGGGAGACACCGGGGCACTGTGCCTCCTTGAATCCAGGAGGGAAAACAATGGTCTGGTGTCGCCATGAAATCACAAGCATTGGTCACTGGAGAGAGAGAAAAAATCGCGAAATGATGCTAAATTAACCCTCGCCAGTGCAGAGGGGGGGGGGGGGGGGGCTTGATGCCACCCCCCTCGGTTTTGCAGGAATAACTCGCGTAAATATCAACCAATTGCGATGAAACTTTCAGTAACCTACTTTTGAACAATTTGACACATATTCTGAAAATTTTTAAGTTATAGGTCACATGACCCGTGACCTTTAACCTGTTTCTCAAGGTCATGTAAGGCGCAACTGGCGTCCGTAGTATTGATCTTTGCAACTTGTGCAGTTTCATAGTGTCTGTTGTTCAGGAGCATATGCACAGGTGTTTCCAGGTGACAGTTGTGGTTTACCTTGAGATTGTGACCTCGATTGACCTTTTCAGAGGTTAACCGAGGTCACTGGCCTCCGATGACCTGATATTGCTTCTGGCAGTTTCTAGGGCATTTTGTGACCCTGATTTCAAATATGGGATCCATTTTACATAATTATATGTTCCACTGGGGTCATGCGCTCCAACAGGTCAACCGAGGTCACTGACCTCAAAGACCTGACATGACCTGACATGACCTTTTTTTAATTTGGCAGTTTCTAGGACATTTTGTGACGCTGATTTCAAATTTGGCACCCATTTAGCATAATGATATGCTCATTCGCGATTCTAGCTTGATTAAATTCAATTTATACGCATTTACAATTTGGTTGAATTTTGGGTCATTGACATGACCTCAGAGGTCACCTAATGGTCTAGGACCTTCAAATTGGGTACCAATGGCGTCCTCTCGTGACAAGAAACATGCTCGTTTTTTAATCGAAGCTCTAGCCCAATTAGGGGAGAAACGCTAGGGGGTTGTACCAACCCCCGGCTATGAAGGGGAACCAACGTGCCTTTATACCAGAGGGAACAACGTATTGGACTCGAGGGGCCCTGAGGGCTCCCTTGGGCTGATGCATATAGATTATAGAACCTTTCGATTTTTAGGGCCTAGTTATCAAGACAAAAACAAAATAAAGCAAAAACTTCCTTGCCGCTGCACGGCGCAAATACATATTTTCCAGTAGAAAAGGGTCTAATATAGACTGTACACACTGGCGGCCGCGGGAGGAGGGCATGATCCTGCCTTTGGCTTTACATGGGGGGGGGGGGGGAGAAACACGTCTTTTGTCACCACCTTTTCCTCCAGACATATTTCCTCGTTTTGACCCTGCATGCTGGTTTCAATAGCAAAAATTAGTTCTCCAACCCGCTTAAAACCTCAAATTTTGGCGCCGCTGATAGTTTATCGCATGCATAAGATTTACTGCTTGTAAAAAATGGCCTCCACCCCGCCCCCTCCCCCCCCCCCCCCCCCCCCCCCCGCCCCCTGTGTCACGAACATCGATTTCCCTCTTAGTCAATTCTTCATCAGCCGTCTGGGGCCGCCCCTTGACTGTACAAATAATATATGTTAGCACCATCCGCGGCACTTTAAATGACAGAAAGGGTACGACTGATATTGCAAATACCAAGCCAACGTTGTCAATTAAAAAGAAATGCTGAAATAGGGGCACCCTCAAAATATAGTGGACCAAATCCGTTGAGTTTTCAGATTTGGGTATAGGTAGGGGCACCACTGCAATTGATGCCCCCCCCCCCCCCCTTGCATATTTTCTGGATCCACCCCTGAGTGCCGGACGGTTGTTCATTGCGCACGATTTCATCAACGAGTCTGGACTGCTGTTGCACCCCGCTCCCCGGATGGCTGGACTCCTGCTGCTGTGATCCCGGATGGCTGGACTCCTGCTGCTGTGATCCCCGGATGGCTGGACTCCTGCTGCTGTGATCCCCGGACGGCTGGACTCCTGCTGATGTGATCCCCGGATGGCTGGACTCCTGTTGCTGTGATCCCCGGATGGCTGGACTCCTGCTGCTGTGATCCCCTGATGGCTGGACTCCTGCTGCTGTGATCCCCGGATGGCTGGACTCCTGCTGCTGTGATCCCCGGATGGCTGGACTCCTGCTGCTGGAGATCGGCGCGCCGTTGGCCTTCCGGGTGCGCTGTCCCACAGCTTTTGGAGTGCCGCCCACATCGGGTTTGGAGGACGCGAGAAAACAGCTGGCGACGCCGCAGTATCAAGTCCAGATAAACCCACGAAGCAATTTTCATCACCATCAATTTGCAATTATTTGAATTACGAATCGTCGCAAACAACTCGCAAGTGCCGTATCCAATTCAAAACAACTCAAACCGTCGGCAGCACTCCATAGCAAACAACCACCCAGTCGAATGTCATCCCTATCGACTCTTACGGCTCTCGAATTCAACTTGGATGTGAACCTATTGCGCTATGCTCCATTGGTTAATCTGGAGGATCTGTAGGGCTATTTTGTGTTGGTCCCTGGGAGAAAGAGCCGTATAAGAAGGTAGAGTCATTAGGCCGATTTGAACCACTCGACCTAGGTTGGTTGTTTGCTATGGAGTGCCTGCGACGGTTTGAGTTAGTTTTGATTTGGATTCGGCACTTGCGTGTTTTGCGACGTACGTAATTCAAAACATTGCAAAATTGATGGTGATTGAAAATTGCTTCGTGGTTTATCTGGACTTGATACTGGCGGCGTCCGGCCAGCTGTTTCCTGTCGCGATGGCGAAAAATACAATGTCTCTTTCAAAATTCTCTATTACTTCTATTGGCTCGCCTAGACAGGTAATAGAAAAAACACGAGGTAGAAATATAACGCGTTTCCCGCTATTCTAAACAACGTTTGTCGCACGTGTCAACTGAAACTGACTGACTCCGGGCTCGTTTCATGGAATCCTCTGGGTGGAAAATACGTATTTCAAAAAATCAACGCCTTACCTTCTAATATTCGTATGCGATCGATAATACGTATTCATCGAAATATTCAGGAATAATTGTCTAACACAGGCTATTTTGGTCCGACCGCCTGTTTTCCAAGTATAACCCAAGCAATATTAAATTATAGTACAGACGCGAAATATAGGTACTGTTGCTACCGATCTTGACATGTAAACGGAGATCAAATGCACTTCTGCCTGACGACCGCGCGTAACGAAATAAACTAATGTTTTCATATGTGCGCACCGAGGCCTAAGCGCATCACACACAGCGATCGGCTTCGATTAATTGTCGCTTATAGGGCCTTGATTGTCGCGGCCCAGGGCAATCCATTCAGGAGGTGTCCACCTTCCCCCGGTGGTATATGGACTCGCCCAGCAGCTTATGAGTCTCTCCAATTCCGAGTGCGGATGGTTATTAGACTTCGGGATTTTGCGAGCCCGGCATCCGGTCCACCGATCGACGGCATTATGACGGACCCTGGCTATCATCGGTACCGATCGGACGGCGATATATGACGGCCCGGCATCGGTCCTACCGATCGACGGCTATAATATGACGGCCTGGTTATATCATCGGTCACCGATCCGGACGGCGATTATATTGGACGGCCCCGGCATCGATCACCGTTCGACGGCTATATATGGACGGCCTGACCTAATATCATCGGGTCCCACCGTCGACGGCGTATATGACGGCCCGGCATCGGTCACCGATCGACGGCTTTATTATGACGGCCCGGCATCCGTCACCGATCGACGGGCTATATATGACGCCCCTGACCTATATCAATCGGCTCCGATCGGCGGCGGATATATGACGGGCCCGGCATCGGGTCCCCCGATCGACGGCGATATATGGACGGCCCCGGCAATCGGGTCACCGATCGACCGGCGATATATGACCGGCCCGGGCATCGGTCACCGATCGACGCTATATATGACGGCCCAGCTATATCATCGGTCACCGATCGACGGCTTATATATGGACGCCCTGGCATCGGTCACCGATCGGACGGCTATATATGACGGCCGGCATCGGTCACCGATCGGACGGCTATATATGACGGCCCGGCTACATCAATCGGTCACACGATCGATTCGCCATGCATCGGGACATTGCTCGATATGTCGTGTTTTCTCACGATAGTGCCATCACGCCGTGCCCCTTTGGACGCGTTACCAGCCGCCATCCCACCCAGCAGCCCTGCTGGGGTGGAGCACCCCTACGCACCCTCCTCCATCTGCATGAGATCACCTGATGTGGACGTCACGCGACCCTCTGTCCGCCCGCCCTGGTCCTGCAGAGAAATTACTGGGACTGGGCGGCCTGCGCCGCAGCGCCCCGCGGCCGCGGGGATTCCCAGCCGCCTGAGGACGGCTGCCTGTACGTCCACGGGCCATCCCGAGCCAGGCCGCACCGTGTGCCCACTATGAAACTGAATAACAACTGAGCACGGTATTACAGTTTTTCTTTCTTCTTCTAAAATTTAGTCCGAAAGGATGTATTTCCGAGGTCAGGTCCCGCTAAGCATAGCTGTTGCGGCAGGCAACTGATCTATACCATCCGATCGCGCAAATTTCCTGGAAGCCGGGCATAATTAGAAGCGAAAGTTTCCACGTGCCCGACATACCTGGACCCGGACCGCCCCGCTCCCTGACGTCCACCTGACCTTAGGGGTCCGGACCGCTGCCACGGCCGCAGGCCATACCAAGTCAGGAGCAAATAGGGGAGCGTCCGAAGCGACTCGAACCCGGGCACAACTACCGTGAAAGGTCCAGAAACCCAGCACTCTCCACCGACAGCTCAAGGAT
>JAXIVJ010007679.1:0-12500 GCA_036785665.1 Chirona hameri
GCTGTAACAATGTTTTAATGACCATATATATGTATGTTTCCAATTGTATTGATTTTACACAAATTCAACATATATATATATTGAAATGTTGAATCAAACGTGAATCGATTAAACAAATAGATTCTTTGAAATGGAAAGTTCTCAAATTTTGCTCCATGAATCAAACGGTGATTGGATCATTCAGGTTCCAAAATGAATCGTGATTGAATCGTTCCAAACAAGTTGAATCAATAACCAGTCTGGATATAAGATTACAATTTGGCTTGGCGTGAGGCCGTCCAGGTGGTCACGTCAATAACGGTGTGGGCCTATAGAGGGCGCCACATATCCGTTACTTATGTCGGGAACGTTACGGTCCATAAAGGCCAATGAAGAGTCTCTCATGTCAATAACGGTGTGGGCCTATAGAGGGCGCCACATATCCGTTACTTATGTCGGGAACGTTACGGTCCATAGAGGCCAATGAAGAGTCTCTCATGTCAAGAATGACGTGGGCCTATAGAGGGCGCCACATATCCGTTACTTATGTCGGGAACGTTACGGTCCATAGAGGCCAATGAAGAGTCTCTCATGTCAAGAATGACGTGGGCCTATAGAGGGCGCCACATATCCGTTACTTATGTCGGGAACGTTACGGTCCATAGAGGCCAATGAAGAGTCTCTCATGTCAAGAATGACGTGGGCCTATAGAGGGCGCCACATATCCGTTACTTATGTCGGGAACGTTACGGTCCATAGAGGCCAATGAAGAGTCTCTCATGTCAAGAATGACGTGGGCCTATAGAGGGCGCCACATATCCGTTACTTATGTCGGGAACGTTACGGTCCATAGAGGCCAATGAAGAGTCTCTCATGTCAAGAATGACGTGGGCCTATAGAGGGCGCCACATATCCGTTACTTATGTCGGGAACGTTACGGTCCATAGAGGCCAATGAAGAGTCTCTCATGTCAAGAATGACGTGGGCCTATAGAGGGCGCCACATATCCGTTACTTATGTCGGGAACGTTACGGTCCATAGAGGCCAATGAAGAGTCTCTCATGTCAAGAATGACGTGGGCCTATAGAGGGCGCCACATATCCGTTACTTATGTCGGGAACGTTACGGTCCATAGAGGCCAATGAAGAGTCTCTCATGTCAAGAATGACGTGGGCCTATAGAGGGCGCCACATATCCGTTACTTATGTCGGTAACGTTACGGTCCATAGAGGCCAATGAAGAGTCCCTCATGTCAGGCATGACGTGGGCCTATAGAGGTCGCCACATATCCGTTACTTATGTCGGGAACGTTACGGTCCATAAAGGCCTATGAAGAGTTCCTCATGTCAGGAATTACGTGGGCCTATAGAGGTCGCCACATATCCGTTACTTATGTCGGGAACGTTACGGTCCATAGAGGCCAATGAAGAGTCCCTCATGTCAGGAATGACGTGGGCATATAGAGGGCATTATTTAACAGGCATGTCAGGATCGGCGTGGGCCTAAAGGATAAACAAGCATAACTAACACAGATAAGGACACATAAGACACAAGGACACATCCAGGACAAACATGACCTATGATGGTTTCATGGTGGTTATGGTCAACTTACGGTGATGTCAGCAATGATGAGTGTTTCGTCCCAGTCCACGGTATCCGTGTCATTTGTTGGACTATTTGCACTTCCTCCGACAGGAATGGCTTGAACGAGCAGTGATACCTGTGACAATCGGGAAGCACTTACAACGGATGGAAATTAAAGAACTTCTCTTCGAAGTTCGAACCCTCAGTCATTAATGAAGTTCTGAAACACCTACTGCAATATGTGAGCCACTAAGGAAGATAAATACAATATAAAAAGAAACTATTAAAAGTATTTATTGTACGACAGAAAGTTAACAATATCTATTTCGGGTCTGGGTCCTGCCCGGACTACTAAACCCTACCACATTCTCTATGTTGTCCTCTGTTTTACTACACAACACTATCTTGCAAAAGGGGAAAACGTCGAGTGCTTGTGTTCATACATATGTGCTTGCAATTGGTGGCACTAAAAAAATGGCGATTATTGACCTGAAGATCTTCAAATGGCCCCAGGGCGAAACTAATGTCGCTGTTTTGTTACGCAAACTTGAATCTAGTAGCATCAAAATTTGGATGCAATTATTTTCGGCAACAATTAGGTTCAAAATAGTGTTTAAACCATATTACTAAGAATGTAATTGATTTTACAGTAGGAAAATGAAAAGCATAAAATGGGCAAGCAGAAATTGTATTTGATTCCCCATTTGAACACTTATTTGTAACTTACTCCAGGAATGCAATAACGTGCTTCCCAAAAGAAAGACCTACTGATATTGTAATACAATACATAAATTTAGGGTAGAAATTCGTTTGTTTCATTCATTTATAGGTACATATAAAAGCAATGTACACACCACATTTAATTACATCGAGCAGATTGCTAACTCCTTACCCGCTGGTAACTAAGTTTCTTCAGCTTTGTCAGCGTTCCTGTAGATGCATTTAGAGCGAAGCTGTCCTCTGCGAACACGGAAAATAGGTCGTTACCATGAGTTACTATGATGATCATTATGTTCGTTACTGAATTAGCCAAGCTATTGGGCAACGCGTGCTAACAACGGCTACAGCAAGGCCGAACAAGAAAAACTACAGCCCGGCTGAGAAATGCCGACTGATAACGCACCGTCCACCCGGTGACGTCACCCAACACACCCGTCCCTCACCCGGCGACGTCAGTCAATACATCCGTACCCCACCCTATGACGTCACTCACCATATCCGTCCCCACCCGGTGACGTCACCCAATACATCCGTCCCTCATCCGGTAACGTCACTCACTGTATCCGTCCCTCACCCGGTGACGTCACCCAATACATCCGTCCCTCACCCGGTGACGTCACTCACAGTATCCGGATGTTCGCAGGAAGAAGGCGATGTCATTCACCGTATCCGGGTGTTCGCAGAAAGAAGGTGACGTCACTCACCGTATCCGGATGTTCACAGGAAGGTGACGTCACTCACCGTATCCGGGTGTACGCAGGAAGAAAGTGACGCCACTCACCGTATCCGGGTGTTCGCAGGAAGAAGGTGACGTCACTCACCGTATCCGGGTGTGCGCAGGAAGAATGTGACGTCACTCACCGTATCCGGGTGTACGCAGGAAGAAGGTGACGTCACTCACCGTATCCGGGTGTACGCAGGAATAAGGTGACGTCACTCACCGTATCCGGGTGTACGCAGGAAGAAGGTGACGTCACCGGCGGCTGGGACGGTCGCGACGGTGATGACTTCACCGGTGTGACTTTCGGTCGCACTGGCTAGGTACTGACGCTGCGAGAACAGCAAACAGGGCATCGGCGTCGGCGTCGGCGTCGGCGTTGGTGTCGGCGTCGAAGTCGGTGTGCCTGTGACGGCAGGGAACGGCAAACGTTCAGGAAAACGAGACGTGAGTGAGAATGGCCGACGTTCGCAGAGCCAGGCTCCGACCAACGTCAGGCCTGCTGACGGGCCGGCCAGCCTCCGACCAACGTCAGGTCTGCCTCCGACCAGCGTCAGGTCAGCCTCCGCCCAACGTCAGGTCAGCCTCCGACCAACGTCAGGTCAGCCTCCGACCAACGTCAGGCCTGCTGACGGGCCGGCCAGCCTCCGACCAACGTCAGGCCTGCTGACGGGCCGGTCAGCCTCCGACCAACGTCAGGTCTGCTGACGGGCAGGCCAGCCTCCGACCAACGTCAGGTCAGCCTCCGACCAACGTCAGGTCAGCCTCCGACCAACGTCAGGTCAGCCTCCGACCAACGTCAGGTCAGCCTCCGACCAACGTCAGGTCTGCCTCCGACCAACGTCAGGTCTGCTGACGGGCCGGCCAGCCTCCGACCACCGTCAGGTCAGCCTCCGACTAACGTCAGGTCAGCCTCCGACCAACGTCAGGCCAGCCTCCGACCAACGTCAGGTCAGCCTCCGACCAACGTCAGGCCTGCTGACGGGCCGGCCAGCCTCCGACCAACGTCAGGTCAGCCTCCGACCAACGTCAGGTCAGCTGACGGGCCGACCAGCCTCCGACCAACGTCAGGTCAGCTGACGGGCCGACCAGCCTCCGACCAACGTCAGGTCAGCCTCCGACCAACGTCAGGCCAGCATCCGACCAACGTCAGGTCAGCTGACGGGCCGGCCAGCCTCCGACCAACGTCAGGTCAGCCTCCGACCAACGTCAGGCCAGCCTCCGACCAACGTCAGGTCAGCTGACGGGCCGGCCAGCCTCCGACTAACGTCAGGTGGTCTGCTGACGTGCCGACCAGCTTCCGACCAACGTCAGGTCAGCCTCCGACCAACGTCAGGTGGTCAGCTGACGGGCCGGCCAGCCTCCCACCAGCGTCGGGTCAGCCTCCGACCAACGTCAGGTCTGCTGACGGGCCGGCCAGCCTCCGACCAACGTCAGGTCAGCCTCCGACCAACGTCAGGCCAGCCTCCGACCAACGTCAGGTCAGCTGACGGGCCGGCCAGCCTCCGACCAACGTCAGGTCAGCTGACGGGCCGACCAGCCTCCGACCAACGTCAGGTCAGCCTCCGACCAACGTCAGGTCAGCCTCCGACCAACGTCAGGTCAGCTGACGGGCCGACCAGCCTCCGACCAACGTCAGGTCAGCCTCCGACCAACGTCAGGCCTGCTGACGGGCCGGCCAGCGCTGAGGGCTGAGCTTGGATTGGGATGGAACCTGGACTGGTCAGAGGTCACCGTCCCTGGCAATTGATGGCCGAGGTCAGAGGTCACCGTCCCTGGCAATTGATGGCCGAGGTCAGAGGTCACCGTCCCTGGCAATTGATGGCCGAGGTCAGAGGTCACCGTCCCTGGCAATTGACGGCCGAGGTCAGAGGTCACCGTCCCTGGAAATTGATGACCGAGGTCAGAGGTCACCGTCCCTGGCAATTGATGGCCGAGGTCAGAGGTCACCGTCCCTGGCAATTGATGGCCGAGGTCAGAGGTCCCTGGCAATTGATGAGGTATGCGTGACTTGGTCTGACATAGTCTATGTTAATGTTTATTGTGTAATGTGCTTCCAAGTTCCAAGTGTGATTTGTTAAATGCTGCAAATTACATATAAATTCCATTGCCCGATCATTCATGTTCTCAGCTTAACGGGCAAGAAAACGTATAAAACCATCAACATCGTCAAACGTTAAGGGTTACCTAATGGATGATATTGAAATCAGCCGTTGACAGAATATCTACTGACTCATTTTACTGAAGGGAAAATTGTATGTGTATAGGTATAGCACCTGTAAACGCCCTTATTGGGTCGGGAACCGAGCGGGCGATTCTTAAGCATTCTTTCCAAACGTGAAAGAGCACTTAACCCTCATGAGCCCTCATGCTGTAAGTGTTCATGCCAGTTAAACAGGACATACCAGGGACGGCGGCCCCGGTCGCCGTCCTTGGCCGGCCGCAGGCGGTCACGTGATCGGCGGGGTCAGCCGGGGCCGGCCGAGCGCCAGGCCGGCGAGTCGTGCCTGCGACCACCGCCGTAGGGAAGACAGGGTTGTTTGTGCGTCTGCTCCTAAACCCGGGAACGCAGAATTTCAGAAACATAAAGTAATATGTTTACGTCTTGGACGTCTTTGTGTGTAAATTTAGGTCATGTCAACCGTGTAATTGCGAAGAAATCAGACTCTGAAAACCATGGCTACAGTCTGGCTCCTCATACATAGATTTTCCCCTTCGTTGAAGAAAGACTTCGCGTCCGCTCGGTAATTAAAATAATTCCTGAGCGGGGACATTTTCTTGAAAATGATTGCCTTACACGTCAATCATTGGCGTACACGGATACGTTCAAGCATTATACGTGAAATTTTGATTTCCTCAATCCAATGCAGCACTTTGTGGCCTATCAAGGCCACGTTCCACCTTTATTGGGCCATTTCAGTATTTGGAGGACGATTCTGACCTAGAGGGTCAAATCTCACCTATAAAAGGCTCATCCTGATTTGCTGCGGGCACTTCTCTAGGTAGGGCAAACCAAGGCCGAAGGCTCCACCGCAGTCTGAGGGGCTCACTATTGTCGTGTGGCGACCCCTTGACCGTGTCCTGGCTATGCCCATGATCTGCATTGCTTACCTCTAGAAAACGACAGCAATGAATCAAAGTATAAGGAAGGGTATGAATAACAGCCCCCACCCCTACATTCTTGTTTATCACCCGACAGCCGGTTCTCCATCCCCTGGCATACCTACGTTACTCCGTGGCAGTTAATCCGTGGCAGCCAGCCACCGGGTATGTGCAATGGCGTAGCCACGCTCTCTCCAAATTAGTAGGAACAAATCCAAGTGCATGTGTACTTTAACGTGGGACCATAAAGGATGGCTGAAAATTACCAGGGACAATGTCCCTAGTGACCTCAGTGGTGGCGACGCTAATGGGTATGTGACTCCCGCATAGAATCTGTGCATGACGGCACAGCATCAACCTAGCTGTGTATGACGGCACAGCATCAACCTAGCTGTGTATGACGGCACAGCATCAACCTAGCTGTGTATGACGGCACAGCATCAACCTAGCTGTGTATGACGGCACAGCATCAACCTAGCTGTGTATGACGGCACAGCATCAACCTAGCTGTGTATGACGGCACAGCATCAACCTAGCTGTGTATGACGGCACAGCATCAACCTAGCTGTGTATGACGGCACAACATCAAACTAGCTGTGTATGACGGCACAGCATCAACCTTGCTGTGTATGACGGCACAGCATCAACCTTTCTGTGTATGACGGCACAGCATCAACATTGCTGTGTATGACGGCACAGCATCAACCTAGCTGTGTATGACGGCACAGCATCGACCTAGCTGTGTATGACGGCACATCATCAACATTGCTGTGTATGACGGCACAGCATCAACCTAGCTATGTATGACGGCACAGCATCAACCTTGCTGTCTATGACGGTACAGTATCAACCTAGCTGTGTATGACGACACAGCATCAACCCAGCCATCAATTTCAAATTTTGACCCTAAGTAACCTGACCTTGACCTGAGTTTGACACTAGCTTCACTTAAATGAAGTCAGGTGGTAAAATGACTATCACTATCGAATTATACAGTTAAAATAACCCATAAAATATATGTCGCATGACTTCGTATATTTCTCACATGGTGACTTTGTGCGACATTAACCTTGACTTTTGCCAATAATCTTACTTTAGCTCATGCGGGATGTGTATTATACATTTGAGAGCACTTTGGGTGATCATGGTCGCAATCGAAGGCTTTGGATGGGAAGTACTCGTTTTATTTTGCAACGATGTTCCGTCTCACATATCGTCGACATGTCTCATGTACGCTGACGACCTGAAGCTCTGTAGGCGGATTCGCTCCCCAGACGACGCCGTCGCTCTTCAGACCGACTTGGAAAACCTTTGTGCTTGGTCTGATGCTTGGAAACTAAAACTAAATCCGATAAAGTGCAAGGTCATAACATTCACTTTACACAAAAAAAACTGCCTTGACGTCATACTCCATCAACGACATCACATTGGACCGCGTATCTGAGATGCGCGATCTAGGTGTGATCTTAGACCCGAAATTGACCTTTGCTTCTCACATCGACGTCCTTATCGGGAGAGCGAATCGCGCCCTGGGGATTTACATGCGTTCACTTCAAACGTCACGTGCGTCGGCAGGTCGCAGGTTCAAGCCAGCTCCTCGCATCACGGCTTTTAACGCGCATATTCGCTCTATTTTGGAGTTTGGCAGCATGATCTGGTCGGGTGCTGCCAAGTCTCACACCGTGCGACTGGATAGAGTTCAACATAAGTTTTTTGAATTGGCTGGCCGTGAACTCAAACCGCCCATCTGACTCACTTTTTTTTGCCGCCACCCATTAACAGGTGACCAGGAGTGCCCCCGCCCTCGATTGCCCTCGAGTGCCCCCGCACTTGACTACTCACACTTGCTTAACAACCACTTCGGAGTCTTACGGATTACCTCTCGACTAGCGCAGCACGACTTTATTTTCTTGCATGGTGCGTTTGGGGGACGCTTTGATTCGGTTGACATCCAGGGCATGTTTGGTCTTGCAGTTCCTGACAGACCCACTCGCACGCGACCAATTTTACATGTTCCTATCGCCAGAGTGGAGACAATTAAGAACGGGATGTTCTGTCGTCTACCGCGTCGGACAAACCTTCTGTACGAGAACATTCCCAGCGCCGACCTCTTTGGCGACCGATGCACTTATGCAAAATGTGTATCAATGTTTATACGCCAAACAGTGTGATGTATTTTACTTCTCGTGACCACTTGACCCTGTGACACTGTATGCTCTGCCATTTATCGTTTTTATTTCCTTGACTCCGTCTGTAATTGGGTTATTGTACCTGTTGACGGTAAATACTAAATACAAATACAAGTGCCTTGTCCCATAGTCCATACACTTCACTCAAAATCCTCGATTTTGACCTTTGACCTGACCGTGACCTGACATGTGACCTTAATCTGTGCATCTTTCGAGTATGTTTGAGATGTGTTTCATTGAGAGCTTTCGAATGCCGCTTTGCGCGTCTTGCTGCGATCATTGGTTCCGAAGATCCCCCTCCCCAGTCAATGGCGTTCGGCTGAGAGCCCCCCCCCCCCCCCCAGTCAAGGGCGGGTTAATTTTGTTGAAAGATGACAGCCAGAATGGACGTGTGGCTAAATTTCAAAATTTATCTTGAAAATGACATCTATACCTACATGAAATAGGTATACATCATAATAAAATGCCTACATAACTATTCATCACTTTATTGGTGTTCCTTGCAGGAAGGTTCAAATTAATATTACATGACATTCATTCATTAGTCATGAACTTGGTTAAAGGTTTTGGAGTAATGTCCAACACTAATCCATGCTTTTGTCCAGTTCATCTAAGCTCCAAATATATGCTGAAAACTGGGTAAGTGAATATCTCTAAGCTGTGCGACTTTCAAAGATGGTATCAATTCGGCAAAACTCGCAGTGATAGTGTCATATATACAAATGCGCATGCGCACATATACAAATGCGCATGCTTGTATTGGCCTATTGGCATGCGTCGGTTTCCGCTACTGTGTGCTTTTCATTTTCAGCATCTCGCAGTGATCATGATACTTGTTATCGAAGGCTTTCCTAATACCTATAATATAAAACATCGTCTGAATTATTATTGTCAGTATACACCATTTATCATGGATGGGGGCAAGACTTTGATCAATTCAGTTCAGGCACGTAGCCAGGATTTTGCACAGGGAGGTGCCACAATACCTTTTCACCTGCCGAGGGATGGAGAGAGGGGGGGGGGGGGGGGGTGCAGTCTGATATATTTTAAACTCGATTCTTTCCATGCAACGCCCATAGACATAATGTTAAAGCTTGACGGAATCCCATTTTATATCTATTGTAAACTGGATCGTCGGAGGGGGGGGGGGGGGGGGGCATGTCCCCCATGGCCTACCTACCTGATTCAGTTCACGTAGTCATATAGCTTAAACACATAGGTTGAATGATTTGAAGGAAAATTAAAGGTGATGATGATGATATATCGTGATTTAGAGTGGCGATCTATCAGGGTTGCCAGAGCCCGGCAATTAAGTTAGGGTAACATACAATGCAATGTAATAGTTACCAGAAAACAAGACCCGTTTTCAGTAGCCAAATATTGATTTGCGTCACTTTTGCCTCAAGGACAACTACCATACTTTACTGCCATATGAAGTATATATATATATTTTTTTTTTAAAACTTTTGCAATGCTCATCATTTTTACAATATATGGTAAAGGATATGTCATTTTCGACTACGGAAAATGGGAGAGGGGGGGGGGGGGGCAAAAGATAGTTTTGCCCCCGCTTGATTTTGCCAGCGGGGGCGGCTGCCCCCGCTGCCCCCCTCCCCCGAATCCGCCGCCCCTGCCCTGGTTGAAACTGTGCATACAAAATACCTACAATGGGTATTTGAAGCATTATGCATCTAACTAATTTCGCCTATTTCAGTACCCTTAGACAGCAATTCAAGCGGACAAGCGGTACCCCTCAGACAGCAGTCCTCTTGAATTTTTAACTCAACCTATCCATGATAATTTGGATGTGCCATTGATGACAAATTCCATTGTAGTACAGTCTATAATTAATTCCTTGAACCCTGTGGGAGGAGGTATAGACAAAATTAGCACTGAAATATTACTTCTAACCTACCATCACTTAACCTTCTTTTTTATCTCTTATTCATCCCTTTCACTCACTCTCATCACTCTCACTCATCACTCTTGTCTTATTCTTCACTTAACCTTCTTTTTTAACCTCTGCCTCAGCACTGCAGTTTTTCCAGATCATCTTGAAGTGGCCATTATTAAACCGATTTACAAGACAGGAGATATAAATGCTTTAATAACTACAGACTAATTTCCTTGCTGCCGATCATTTAAAAAAAAAATTGGGGAAAAATTTGGCATTCTTTAATTTGAACTTATGTTAATGAACACAATTTATTAAATCCCCTTCAATTTGGCTTTAGAAAGAAACATAGCACATACATGCCCATTGCACATTTGACAGATAAGATAACTAGCTCACTTCAAGAAAACATTGTCACTTGTGTGCTGTATCTCGATCTAAAAAAAGCATTTGATACCGTTTGCTTGGCTATTTTACTTAACAAACTTCATTTTATTGGTATAAGGGGAAAACTTCACCAAATTTTAAAATCATACCTTACTAATAGAAAGCAAAGAACTCTAATTAATTCTTATTTATCAGAGGAGGCAAAGGTTGAAATGGATGTCCCACAGGGTTCAATTTTAGGTCCCTTGCTTTTTATTATATATATATATATATATATATATATATATATATATATATATATATATATATATATATATATATATATATATATATATATATTAATGATATTTCAAACATTTCTAATCAAGCTCACTTTTACTTGTTTGCAGATGACACGGCTATTGCTATTAAAGCTCATCGATTGACAGAGCTACAAAATAAACTTTATGCAGTTTATTTTGTAGTAACCCATGGTTACTAAATGGTTTCAGTCAAATAGGCTTTCTTTAAATGTGTCAAAGACCTACTACCATTTTTTTTTTCTCAAGAAAGTCTGTAAATGATTTAGATATTAAAATAAACAATTCACAGATTGCAAGAAAGGAGTCTGTCAAATATCTTGGAGTAATTGTTGATGAAAACCTCAAGTGGCAAACTCATATCAATAATGTAGCATCTATTATAAGTCGAAATATAGGTATCATGGGACGTGCCAAATTTTATATCTCATCCAAACATCTTTTACTCTTATACAATATTCTAATACTCCCTTATTTAAACTACTGTGCTGCTGTCTGGGGAAGCAATTATCCAACCAGAATTGATAAACTAGTCAGACTACAGAGGCGAGCAATCAGAATCATTGATAAAAAGCCATACTTGTACCACACTAGATAACGTTTTGTTAAATACAAAATGCTAAAGTTTCCAGATTTGGTAAGCTAACAGCAAATAGTCATACTTTTGGGCTATGTAAAAGAAACTCTTCCTCGTCCAATTTTTGAAATGTTTAGATACCATGAGCCAGTCAACACCAGAGCTATTCAACACTTTATAATTCCACATGCACGTACACATTATAAAGCATTTTCACTATCTGTCTCTGCTCCTAGGGCGTGGAATACAATAGTTTGTAAGTTATTTAATGATATTGATAATGCTCCTAGGAATAAGGATGCCCTAAAGAAATATGTTCATGAGTATATTCTGCACCAGTACTAATTATTGATCTGTAGTGGTAGCGTTATATTTACTTCTTAATATGTATTTGAGTTAGCCCTGCCCTCTTATGTTCATTTATTTGATTTACTTTCCTATCCTCATCTGTGTCGATTTTTTATTTATATTCTTCACTTGATTCAATGTATGCGTGTGTGAATGCATGGGCCTGAGGCAAGGCGGCACAGGCAGCAGGGGGGGGGGAGGGTATGGGAGGGTATGGGATATATATATGTGTGTGTGTGTGTGTGTGTGTGTGTGTGTGTGTGTGTGTGTGTGTGTGTGTGTGTGTGTGTGTGTGTGTGTGTGTGTGTGTGTGTGTGTGTGTGTGTGTGTGTGTGTGTGTGTGTGTGTGTGTGTGTGTGTGTGTGTGTGTGTGTGTGTGTGTGTGTGTGTGTGTGTGTGTGTGTGTGTGTGTGTGTGTGTGTGTGTGTGTGTGTGTGTGTGTGTGTGTGTGTGTGTGTGTGTGTGTGTGTGTGTGTGTGTGTGTGTGTGTGTGTGTGTGTGTGTGTGTGTGTGTGTGTGTGTGTGTGTGTGTGTGTGTGTGTGTGTGTGTGTGTGTGTGTGTGTGTGTGTGTGTGTGTGTGTGTGTGTGTGTGTGTGTGTGTGTGTGTGTGTGTGTGTGTGTGTGTGTGTGTGTGTGTGTGTGTGTGTGTGTGTGTGTGTGTGTGTGTGTGTGTGTGTGTGTGTGTGTGTGTGTGTGTGTGTG